>QUSF01000015.1:11752488-11840451 GCA_003676055.1 Chloebia gouldiae
TTCTCTTCTCTTCTCTTCTCTTCTCTTCTCTTCTCTTCTCTTCTCTTTCTCTTCTCTCTTCTCTTCTCTTCTTCTCTTCTCTTCTCTTCTTCTCTTCTCTTACCCAGCTGGGTTACTCTGGTATGATTTCATAACCCAACTCCTTTCATTTTTAATGAGGAGCACCTACCTGCCTGACTTGCAGATAATGTGCTTGCAGAACCCATTACTCAGCTCTAATGCACTTCTGAGTCTAAAGCTAACAGTAGGAGGAGATGCCTCAGGAAAGCAGGATCTACCTTCATCAGCTTCCGTCAGGGTTGTGACCAGTCACTAGACACCTGTCTGGATAAGGAAATGAGCCTTCTGAAGTCTTTGTTTTGGGGGTAGGTGGAAACTAAGCATAGGCAATGAGATGAACAGGTGTATATTTGGAAGCAGCTTCACAATATAAATTCAAAAATTAAAGACCTCAATGATCTGGAGTAATGCCAACAGCAATTATCAGCTGATTACATCGCTGATAAATTACCATGACAATAAACCCCTCTGACTACATGAGTTTCTGAGAAATGGCCTTGTGACCTACACTTCCTTTGGGAAGGTTTTATTGTATTCCACCAAAAAAAGATGTGATTCATCCTGAGAACTGACGAGTCTGACTCCAGCATGGATACAAAATCCTCTGTACAAATCCACACCTCAGAGAAAACTCCCCAGAACTGGGACAGCAAAAAAAAAATTGAAGGTTGCCACTGAACTCGTACAAAAAACGTGCTACCCAAGGCTAGATACCAACATGAAAAATGTACACAGCAATAATTATATAAAAGAAATCACTTCTATTGAATTACTGCGTATCAGAGTTCTAGATGGTGCTCTATAGGAGATCAGTATCAGAAATATTCCAAACAGAGAGCTTGGATTCATAACAGTCACTTGCCTCTGCTTAAAGCCAATTTTTTATTTGGGCTTCCCTAACATTTTGATTCAAAATAATCCTAAAGTACTTCAAGCAAAAATACTACAATTTAAATTTTGGTTTGTGTGGCATCTCATTGCACATAAACACTTTCTGCTTAAGGATAGGTCAAACCATTTTATTGCAAGACCTCTCAGCCCTAAATCCTTATGTATCTTAAATCAGTAACTCCTTTTTTTTCTCCCCTTGCCATATCCTATTACAGAATAATGACTTAACATTACTTTCCTACTTTAGCTACTATCTTATTGGACTGTCTGGACCCTTTTCCTTTTCAAACCTCACCTAGACATGTCACAGCTCCAAGAATCCAACCAGAGGTAAAGACCTGGACTGTACAGATAGAGCTGGCAGAGTCAGAGGTTCCTAGGAAAAGGAGCCCAGCCAAGTTCTGACTTACAGCCACTCCCATCTATTGAACTGTCACACCAACACAGCATTAAAACATGTTCCTTCTGAAAACAGCTTTCTAATCCACCTTTAGATTGTTCTACTTATTTACTAATGATCTCTTGACTCATGTTTACTGGTTATCTCTTGACACATAAGCATCCTAAAAATCCTGAACTCAACGAAAAATGGATTTGCTAGACCCTCTACTGACACCCTCCTCCTCTCCAAGCCTTTCTCTTGCCCTCAATTATTCTGCTGTCACATAGCAGAACAAACTCTCTACCATCACCCCATGCTGCTCTTAGACTGAAGAAACAGCTCTCAGAATTAGAGCAGTGAAACAGCTTTATAACTTCAGAACTTCATGATAAATATCATGGCAGATTTTCTCTTAATAATTTAAATGCTTTGTTTGTTTGTTTGCTAGCTAGGTGCTGGGAAAGCAAGAGGCACTGTATCATTTTCTCAGAGCAAAGAAAAAATGGCAACTGAAAAAGTTCAGCTGCTTCCACAGAACAGCTGCCTGAACAGGTGGGATACACAGATCAGATTAGCTCCACGCTTCAGTACCAAATTCACCTACAATTAAATCCCAGGCTGTAGCAACAAACCCATTTCTTTTTCATTCAGTGTACCCCTTTATCTCCCTTCCTGGAGTTACCTGGTGATGTTTTCCATTAGCTCCTGCTGCATGGACCTGAGGATTCTCTGCTGTCCCCCAAGTCCCACCGCTCTCTCCCATCACCACTCATCCACGGGGAACACCAGTCCCACCTCCCAGCTCACAGGAGCCAGTAGAACTCATCCCCTGAGTTCCAGCACTGCTGAAATGCACTGGCAAACACCACCAGCTGCTCTGCCTGACAAAAACGCTCTGAAGGCCGGAAAAGGCGGCGGGGGTAGGGCTCATGGCTGTTTTAAATGACCTAATGCTGCCAATTAGGAAGCAGCTTCGGGTAGTTCAGAGGGACACTGGCAGCTGGCTCAAGCCGACAAGCAAAGAAAATCAGAAGAGCCCCGTTGTACCCACTGGCTCCACATCAGCAGAAATAAAGGGGAAAAGCCAAGGAGTAACACCAAGGAAATAAACCCTCATGCCCATATGAAAGTTTATAACTTGAAGATAAAGTAATCCAAATAGCTCAAGCCCATTCATTTTTCTCCAGCGAGGATTTACGTGCTAGAAATTCTTCTGTACAAATTCATAGGAGATGATGCTCTGTTCTCACCTCCAGTGCCAGACAAGCAAAACGCATCTGAATTGGAAGTTTTTATATAAAACTACAATTTTTTTTGTTTCCCAGAAGAAAAACCCCAAACACTTCCTCTCCAAGTATCCAGCTCTTACTTCCTTTCCTTTGATGATGTGACAGAGACACGCCTACAAATAAAAAACTAAAAAGTAGAAAACCAATTGATTTTTTCCTACCTGTAACAGCTCCTTGCACTGCCAGGCTGACATTTTTCTTCTTTGCTGAGGAACTGAAATCCATTTGTCCATTAAAGCTGGCTCTGGCATCCACTGCAGTCTGGGGCTCAAGCCCCACTTTTTCTGCGGCAGGTAAGTCAGGAGAACAAGGTGTCTCTGCTGCAAAAACCACTGCATCAAAACTTTTTACCATTTTAGGAACTTTATCCAAAGAGGCATCATTAGCCGATACCAAACTCTTCACTCCCGCATTTTCCAGTGACTCCACAGCCTGCACGCGGCAGGAACACGGCGAGAAGGGCGCTGCAGGTAGAGCTCGGCTTTGCTTTCCGTCGGGCTCGGCCGAGCCGTCCCCCGGAGGCCCGGTCAGGGCAGGAGCAGCGTCGCTGTCAGCAGGCGCACAGACGGTGTCGGTGCTGGAGTCGCTGTCGCACGTGGGCTCCTCTGCGATGGGCTGCAGCGCTGGCCGGGCCAGCACGCTCTCCGTGTCCTGCTGCTCCTCCGCGTACGCTGCAACAGGGGCCGGCCTGGGCACCTCCTTGCCCTCGCAGGCATCGCTCGGGGCTCCCGCCTCTGAGGCGCCCTTCAACTCAGGGGTGCTGCTGGGGGGGCAGATTTGTTGTAGGGTTTGAGTGGGGTCTTGTTCTTGGTTCAGCTCAGCATTCTGACAAGAGTCACTCTCTGCACTCACTGATTCCTCTGCTGATGCAGGTCCATGCATGGTGCCTTCTGCTGCAACCGCTCCTCCAGGCTTGCAATCTTCTTTGGGTTGGTCTGTCGCTTTCAGCCCAGCATCCACATTGCTGCTGCCCACCACAGGCCGCCCCAGACTGCAGGCAGAGGGTTTCACAACAGCAGCAAGAACTTCCTCTGACAAAACCTGCTCGTTGCCATTCACATGAGCCTCCTGCTCAGGCTCAGCTTTGCCTCCTTCAAGTTGCTGCGAGTGGCCCTGCCCTGGGGAGACCTCATCCCTGGCATGGTCCCCAGGCCAGGCGGCACCTACCCCACCACGCTCCCCACCGTGCTGCCAGGCGAGCTCTGCCGAGCCTGCCCTCGCCACCACCGCTTCCTGGTTTTGTTTAGATTCCTCATTATGAGTTGCAGAGGGTGTGCCTATTAAATTATCCTCGGCACAGTCTGCGCCCTTGGCACACGGAGCTGATCCAGGGTCACTACCTGGCAGAGCTGCCTCCTGCCCGGGAGGTGCCACTGCAGCATCTCCCTCCTGACTCACAGCCAGCCCCTCTCCTCTGGGTAGGGGAGAGGACGATTCCACCTTGCTGCTCCTCCCCTCCTGCTCTGAAGCGCTTTCTGCTTCCTCTGCTCCAGCCTGGGCAGGCTCTTTCTCTGCCAGGCCTGTGCTCGCATCCTCTGGAGGGAGTGATGCAGGCTCACGTTCCTCACGTTCACTCTGCTGAGTAGTGTCTGGTTTGAAGCTGTTGCCCATTTCACCTTTAACACCAGTTTGAGCAGCAGAATGGGCACAGGCAGCAACTTCCTGACCACCGCCTGCAGAATCTTTGCTTCCTCCATCTCTGCAGCTGCTGGTATCAGTTCCTACTGGCTGCTTTTCACTGCTCTCCATGGCTGCAGCCCCAAGGTCAGCAATCTCACCACTGTCCTGGCAATGTGCAGCTTCTGCACCACTTTCATTAGATCCACCAACATCTCTGTTTGCAGGTTCAGCAGCAGGGCCATCAGTTTCTACACTGTCTTCCAGTGAGGGCAGGCTGGATTTTCCTCCCGTGCAGCCTGCTTCCACTTGCCCTTCTTGCTCCCCACTCTCACTGCTGCCATGGACTTCCAAACCAGAAGCAGGTTTTGCTGTGCATGCAGGCACCTTCACCCCATTCACCGCTGGCAATGCTTCTGCAGTGCTTGCAGTGACCTCCTGCCTCGCTGTGACACTGGCATCACCCTGGCTTCCCGTGAAGTCACCATTTACCTCAGCAGTGCACGAGTCCACATCAGTGTCTTTGTTATTGCTGGTCTTGCAAAGGTCAGCAGAGACACTGCCAATGCCACCACCTGCACTTGCACCGTCACAGGCTGGCACCACTCCCACATTTGCATCCTCCCCATCCGAACACTCAGTGCCGTTGAAACCACCGAGTAAGGGCTGAGCAGCGCTGGATGACTCTTCCTTAGCTGGGTATTTCTCTTCCAGGTTTGCAGCCCTCTCACCAGGCTCTGCCATGCCATCCTCTGCCCGCCGCTGGCCCTTAGCCCTCTCAGGTGCCCCGGCACAGTTCCTGCACTCAGTCTGGCCCATGGCCACATCCAGGACCTCTGAGGAAGCTGAGGCTTCACCTGCAGCTGCAGCCACAGCAGCAGCACTGTCAGCAAACTCCTCAGCAGTCTGCACTTGATCCAGAACAGCTCCAGCCGATGTCATTCCAGCTTCTTCATTTGTATCTCCAGAGGATGGAAGATTTACAGCACCATTTACACTTGCACACAGGCTCACAGTGCAGTCCTCATCTGATACCGTCCCAGAGCCCTCTGCAGATCTTAGCCCCGCCTCTCCTTCCTTTTTACACAATATCTCTGTGTTTTTACTTTCACATAAGCTTGCTGGGCTGTTTGCACCCCCTGGGCTGGCCATATCTTTTGGTGCATCATTAAAAGCTCCCAGACTGCTGGTGTTGCATTTGTCCCCCGGATGGCTTTGGTCTGAGAGTTGCCTGATGTCCAGGTGAACCAGATCAGATGGGTTTTCCTGCCTTTCTTCTCTTGCCACTTCTTCTAGGCTCTGAGATGTGGTGGTCATATGACCCTCTGCTCCTTTAGTACAGCTGTCTCCAGAATCTCCCAGTACAGGCTCTGTCTGCTGCCTTAAACTCTGTAACAAGGCACAAAAGAACAAAAATCCAGGTTTATTCTGTCATGCAGTTAATCAAGACCTGTATCTACCTAATCCTATTGCACATGAATCCAATTCCTGGTGTAATCCAGGAGAGAGCTACAAATGCACTACAGTGGGTATTTTACATTTTTATTAGAATGAGGTAATATTGAAATTATTAGAATGAAAGAAACACTGGTTGAAAAGAACATCTAAAGGTCATCTAGTCCAACCACCTGCCTGGAATTGGCCTACTGCCACTGCAACATCAGGTCAACCATGACTTTACCTTGCCAAACCTCCAAGGATTGAGTACCCACAGCCTCTCTGGACAATCTGTTCCCATGCCACACCACTCTCCTATAAAGAATTTTCCCTAAAGCCAGCCTGAACAACCCAAAGCTGAAATTTGTCTCTCTACCCCCCTTCTACACCATCTGCCATCACTGAAAAGAATTATAATCTTGGTAATTATTTTTTGAAAAGCTCTAGTCTCAGTTCTTGAGTGCACTGAAATTCAAGATCAGTAAAGAGCAGAACTCAGTCCACCAAATAATGCAAATATATACCAGCCTAGTCTCAAAGAACTTCAAGCAAATGCTGCTTTAAGAGCACCTTCACATCCCTACCCAGCACTCCCCAGCTCTTGCCAGCATTCCTCACTTTTCTTTCATGGATGGAAATGCTACTTCAGATATGGGCACTGGCAGGCAATGTCCAAAAACACCAACTGCCTCCTGCTCATAGGACTGAAATAATAATAATAATCTAATCTATTCCTGAGAACTGCAGGCATAATTAAATATCTGAAATTTATTTCCTAACTGGAAATAAAAATTTCAGAATTATGACATATTATTAAAATTAATACATGCATTATCATGGAACAGCAGGATCATAATCGATTCCTCTCTAATCTGCTTTTTCCTTCCAGAGCACCTGCTTTGTCAAGCTTTTATAGTTGGATACAAACAAACCTTATATTGAAACCTCTGTTTCAATATTTCCTTTCATATTCTCATCACTGTAGAAGAGACCATATCAATGTACACACCTTAGAAATAATGGCTTGTTAAATTAGTGAGCAACCCCAGTCCCTCGATATACACCCAACAGAGCTCCCCACAGGTTTGCTTGGGGTTTTGCAACACAAGCTTTCCAAGGTCACACTTGTTTCTCACTAAGTGCCTAAGACTCTCCACATACGTAAAACTCCAATGAACTATGTAAAATCTGAACTTTTCTTGCATTTATTTGTAAAATGATTCAAAAAAATACATGCATACTAGAAGCCTAACTTGAACAGCTCCCTGCAAATGTTGTTTAAGTTTTTAGTTATCAGAGTAATTTCACATCAATTTCACATCAAAACTGTCAGCTTAAACACCCTGATAATTAAAGCAGCCACTATGTTAACTGATGCATCACAGAGAACTTCTGGGTATTGCAAATACTAATAGTGGCTAAAATCATCACTGCTGCCTCAAGGATATTGCATTCACTTGTCTTTCCACACTCTGAAGTTCGCAAACATTGAGCAGTGCCACAGGCTCACTGAGTCACACACCACTAAATGTACTTCTGGTGTTTGCCACCAATCTCCCTGCTATTCCAAATAACCTGCTGCCCAGCTTCCATACACGCTGTCAGCTATGCCTCCCTGGTTTTGAGGCATCCCAAGCCAGGGAGGCAGCAGCATGGCATCTCCATCCCCTGTGTAACATCAGGGATGGGATATGGGGCTCTGCGTGCAGTGGTACCCACAGACTGCAGGTATTTTTTGTAAGGGCAAACAATGTGCCAAGCCTTTGGTGGCTGTAATGCCACAGCAGAGCATGGAGACTGTGCTCCTGGATCCTAGGCAGGATGGACAGAAACACAACAGTGACACTTGCTTGGGAACAAGCAGGGTTTTCAAAAGGAGGGGCCGCAGCAGCCCCAGCATCCTCAGAGTGAAGTCACTCTGCTGATAGCCGGAAAAATACAGCCATCACCAAAGGAAGCCAACAGGCTTTCAATTGACCCAAAATAAACCTAAATGAAATAATTACAGGGCTGCTTTCCAAATTCAAATCAGATTAGATGTGAAGTAAAACAGTGGTGGAAAGCAAAGTCTATTTCTGATTTCATTGTCAGGCAAAATGTTCCCAATCTGGCATTCGCATGAACAAACAAGCAGGGAGCTTGCCACAGCTTAGGGTCTTTTGATGGAAAGGGGAAGAAATTCCACAGTTAGCCTGGATTTGTCACTCATGCCAGCCCTCTTGAGATTGGGAGTAATTAACATCTCAGGTATTCAGGGAAAGCTGAAAATGGCTCAGCATAGCCCATTCCTCTGCTCATTCCCCCAGCCCACTGGCTGCACACAACAGTTCTCCCCTGCCTTAGTTAAAGCAACAAAAATATCCTGTTGTTTAGATCCTGCACCTCTGCAACCCCAGATATGTGATCTAATGAAGGAACACCCACAAGTGATGCCAATGGTGACAGACACGTGGGCATTTCTGAGAAACGGCACAGAAGTCTTCTGATCCTTCACCTTCCCAACTCAGACCCTGTGGCATAGATTTTAAAGCAGCAGGAGAAAGCCCTTACAAAGCTCTACTGCTCCTGTGGTCCAACCACCAAAGAGTTTGAGAGGAGCACAGTGAAGGGACCATTATGGACACAAACTTTGTGTGGCCAAGGCAGGCTTGCCCTCTGAGTCCTACACTGAATTGCTACTGAAACAGCCATTTTTTTCCATCCCCCGTCTCAGAAACTCCTCAGTCTCCTCTCTGAGCCTGAACTTTCTATGTGAACAGAGATGTCCTCACTGTGCTTAAAGCCCACACCCTCAGCCTTACTCCAGAGCCTGCCTTAAGCTGCCCAGTGTCTGCTAGACAGGCAGAGGGTCAGCATGTCTCCAGGAAGGTGTTCCTGCCCATCCAAGTGGGTCCAAAACTAACAGATCAGGTAGGAGCTGGGAACAGAAAGAGGCAAACCAGAGCTGGTGTTACACAGCCCTGAGCTTCTCTTCTGAATGAGAACATTTACTGCCTAATACAGCTTAATCAGATCACCCCATGCCAAAAAAAGAAGTAAATGGACAGGTGTCCACCTGGATGCTTGATAATGAATCCAGAGAAAACACTTAGGGAAAGATGCCCTGAAGGATGCTGACATGTACAAGTCCTCCCCAAGTGCCAGGCTGCAACCAGCCAGATCTGCTCCTCTTCCCTCCCCTCAGCCTTTTGCTCACCTGCTGCTGGTGGCTCTGCATGTGCATCTGCAGGTGCTGAATGTCCCTCTCCCAGCTGGCTGCTGTCCCCTCCTTGGCCTCAGCTGTCAGCAGGTACACGTCGAGCCCGCGGTGGTGCTTCACGCTGTAGTCCCCCGAGTGCACGGTGTGAGACAGGGTGCTCCACGAGTCCGGCTCCCTGGCTCCTTCCCTGCAAAACAAGGGTGGGTTAGAGTTCCCTGGCTCCCTCCCTGCAAAACAAGGGTGGGTTAGAGTTCCCTGGCTCCCTCCCTGCAAAACAAGGGTGGGTTAGTGGGCAGGTGAGCAGGGATCCTGCACGGCAGGACACGCACGCTCTCCTTCACTCTGGACAGCTTCTAATCATGGGAGCGAGCGGAGCATGGCACCGGCTCCAGGGCCAGACAGACAGATACACACACACACTCCTCAGTCTTGAAAATTAATGTGATTTAGCGCTAATGCCAGCCCCAAGCTTTATTTCAAAAGATCCTTCTCAGGTAGAGATCAGTGGTTTTTACCACAAACTGTGACAAACTAGCAGCTAAGGGCATGACAACTGCATTTTAAATCAGATTTATCACAAGTGAAGATCACCAAAGCAGCTGTCACAGAACAGCAGAGATCTGAAAGGCAGAACTGCAAAGGGATAAGTTGGAAGGAATGAAAAGTATCATGGTACAACTTCTACACAAAAGCCAGCACACTGCTCACAAACACCCAACAGCCATCAAATTGCAGCAATTTTATCACTCCTGAAATGAACTGAACCTGCTCTGTGAAACTCCCTCTGTGCAAGATGTTCTCAGTGTTGTGAGACAGCTGTTTGTCTGCAGCACTATCATGGGCTTTCTTTTCACCAATCCAAAGGAAAGAAAGGAAAAATGCTGTAGATCAGAATGAAAAATAATAGGTAAATGAAGTCAATAGAAATTTCTGTTCAGTCCTCTCTTTTTGAACATCAAACCCTGATTTTGCACCACTCAGTGTGATTCCAAAAGGTCTCACTGAGCTGCACAGCAGCTACACTGGCCCACTAAGGCGGTGAACAAACACTGAGGTGTTCACCACCTTCAGGTTCAGATTTCATTTTGAATCAGAACTGATTCAGGAAACCCAAAATCTGTTTTTGATCATCCCAGAATGTGCAGCTTGTACACCACCCCACCAAGACCTACATCCCCCAGCAGAGACATGGACCCAAACCCCAGGAATGCTACATGAACAGGGGATGAGACTGACCTGCTCAGGGGTGCAAGAAATGGGAATTTCCCTCTCTTCCTTCTACCAGGGATGCATCTACTGACACCCAGCCCCACCTATGAGCTGGGTTGGGGATTGGACCAGATGACTTTTAAAGATCCCTTCCAAACCAAACTACTCCGTGATTCTATGATGTCCCCTCCATGTTGCAGAGACTTACCATTTTCAGATCTCCCTTTCCTGCCCAGCTACAAATTTCCTTGGAAGAGGCAGAGCTGTGATTGTTTTTAAATAATTAGGAATTCAAGAAGGTACATAAACACAAATGCATGCCATCAACCAGCTAAATCTACATATAGTTTTCAGAATCTTTGCTGAGAGGTCTTGCTTGAAAATTTGCAAACTTTTCTTATGGGCAAGGGCCCCTAGCAAGCCACAGGGCTATCTGTCTGGGAAGCCAAGCTATCTAGAAAGCAAAGTCATAATGAGCAAACACCCTGATCAGCAACAGGAATGAGCACAGCAGGGTGGGAAAACAGTCAAATGGTTCATCAGAAGCAGCAAAACCTGTGCAGGCAATTGTGGTGGCAGTGGCTGCCCCTGCTCTGCCCCAGCACAGCCACCCATCCCCTTCCGTGACTCATTTTGGGTTAAATCTGCAAAGAAACTCAGACAAAGGATTACTATGGCTTCCACCACTCACCACCATCTGTCTCATGACTTGACTTCAGCAGAATTACACTTGATTTAAGCAGAATCAATATTTCCACAGACAAACAGAAGGAAGCAGCCAGTTTCTGGTGGTGATTGCTATAAATCCATACAGGCACTGAAGTCAACTGAGCCATTACAAGTAACTAAAGAAATGACCTTCCTTTATCAGGGAAACACAGACATTTCTGTCTGGAGTGTTTTTCTCTTCAGCTGTCATGTGTGAGAAACCACTGTAGTCAGAGCCACTCTCAGAGTCCAACGAGGCAGTGAGCACAAAGCCCAGAGTCACCCACTCACGGGGACAACAGCAGTGGGATTAAAGAACTGCACGCGATGAATCTGCTCCCCTTTCTCATCAGCTTCAAGGACCCTCACAGCATCTCCAAATCAGCACCCACAAAGCTGCCTGCATGACCTATTGAGCCTCAAAGGGCCCTCAGCAACTTCAAAAGGCTTGGTCTGGAGCAGGATGACAGGCAGAGTCCCCTGCAACACTGGATTTGTGTCCACCCCTCCAGCAATCCGCAACCTTCACACGGCCCAGAGGGATCAAACAGTCACTCCCGCTTACAAAGACAGCAGTTTCTTTTCATATTCAAGCTGCCAGTCTGTGTTACACTTTATGAAAAGTTTTAAACCTTTTGAGAAAGCAAGAAGTTTCTCACATCCAGCCAAGTACAAACTCCAAGCTCTCATTTTTAATAGCAGTCACCTTCGTTACAAGAAATTAAGCAGTGAGATAGAGAATGGTTAAATCTATTGCCTACTTCAAACCATCCCTTTCATACTCTGCTCCATCCCAGAACTAATGGTCTGAAGCAGAGAGGACAAATAAGGATTCACAAGCCTTAACTCATCTTCCCCCCACTGTTCCTGTTGTTCAGGCAATCACTTCCAAGGACATTTGAGAAGACACTCCTGCTCACTTGCCCTCATAACACTGAGCTTCACTGTGCCTTTCCTGCATGTCTCACTGCAAGTCCTAGGTTTCACTGAGAGATGATAAAAACACATTTTCTTCCAGGAAAAAAGCTTTGCTGTTACGCATTTTGTACTTCCTGGCTGTGAAAGACACTTATTTTGTCCAGACTTGGAATTTTTGTAGTGGTTGTACAGGAGTGCATATCCAAGCTGCTCTGCTAGGAGATAAAAACAGATATGCAAATACTTACTGAAGATTTATTAGCAAAAATAGGTATACAAACTCCAGCCTTCAAAAAGTTTGAAAATCTGCTTTTGTTCAGCACAAAAATCCAGTTTGCTGCACTTTGCCAGAAACAACGGAAATCTGTCTTCTTATGAGATTTAACCATCCTGGGTCAAATCTTTCTCATCTTCCCTTTTCAACAGTTTCCCATCAAAAGATGTAACAGATACCAGTGGACTGAACATTTTGTAAGAAACATTTCTGAACTTTCACAGAAGAAAGTATCTTGGTTAAAAAAGCAAGGACTGCCTGAGAAGGCTGATAACGTTCACTAGTTCTACCCTCTAAACAACCATGCCATGGGCCACTCAAAAAACCTGGAAGAAGTCCTCCAGCTCTGGTCAGTCTTCTGTGCCATGAAGGCAAACCCAGAAGGGAAATTTTTGGTTGAAATGAAGAACAGACTTACCAGCCCACCCTTCATCTGCAGAAAGAGATGACAACTTAGAGAAGGCTTAGAGAAGAGGAGAAGCAAAAATACTTCAAAATACTCTCAGGCCATGTCCTGCTCCATGTGGGAGCTGCTTAGATGGCTGAAACTACAGGATCACCTGGCCATCTGGCATGTAAGACAAGATCACAGAACCACAGAATGGTTTGGGTGGGAAGGGACCTTAAAGATCATCCCAGTGTGGGTAGGGACACCTCTCACTAGACCAGGCTGCTCCAAGCCCCAGCCAAGCTGGGATGGGACAGTAAGTAGGAAGTGGTTTTTATTTAAACCTCCCAGCACTGCCCAAGTAGACTGCCCCTTTTCAAAGCAGAGCTACACCACACTTGTGTGCCAGATCTCTCCTAATCTGGCAGGGGAGCAGACAGCGAGCGGCGGAAAAAGGAAAAACACTGCACTGCTCCTGGCTTCCGGCAGATACGGGCGAGAGATTTTTAAGAAGAGGGAAGATAAGTGAGAAAAGGAGAACAAAAAAAAAAACCCAGAAAAACAACAAACCACCACCTGATCAAAAGCTCTGCCTGACCTCAAAAGCTGCAGAGACTGCTCAGTAACATGGGTCTGAAATTCGAGGTGCTGGCACTTGCAGCAGGTGTGTTTTCCAGTACCAAGAGACAAGGTTTGAGCTGCAAGGGAGAGGAAGAGGAGGGAGGAAGGGATCAAGAGATGAATGAAAAGCCTCAGTGAGTTAAGCAAAACTTCATGTTAGGGAGCTGTATCCCACAGTTCCACAAGGTGGTAAGGAAGGCAGTGTGGGAACTCAAGGTGTTATTTCCTGGGGATATCCCCTCCAGATTTCTGAGCTGAAACAAAGCAAGCTCAGTAGCATTGCCAGCTCTCAGCATCTTACTGCAAGCCTCACAACAGCTGTGGGTTTATTCTGAAAGCACCAGCCTCTAGATCCACGTGGCAAAGCAAAAATGAAAAAAAGGAAAAATGTATTTTAAAAAATTTAAATGAAGCCCCTACCATTATGGCTGCAAGAAAAGCTAGGAAAAGGCTAGAATTTAGATACTCTTATCTGTAAGGTAAACAAAAACGTAATTAAATTGAAGTCTAATCTTACATTCTTTTTATTACTATTATTATGGTATCCCAGTGAAAATACCAGATCAGACATACTGTGATCTGGGATAAACAAGGAATGGTGTCTACAGGGATAGGATTGGTGGTGATTTTGCAACATGCCCACAGCACAGGCAATGTAAATCCAGCCAACAATCCCTCCTGGAAAAACCCAGCACTCACACTCAATGCAGTCACCAGCATTTAAACCAATCTTAGAAATCTGACCAAACAGAACTTCTCTGTTATTTGCCGAAGTGTTGGAGTAATGGAGGCTTTTTATCTGTATGACCAACTTTGCACACACAATCCTCAGTGATATACTAAACACTAATGCACACAATCACTTTCTTACTCCTCTTCATTTTTATAGCCATCCATATGCATCATATATGAGACCCAGAAAACACATGTAACCAGCATGTGCTAGAATGGGTTAAAATAAATAATCTATTTTCAAATATGAAAGATATTTAATAAACACAGAATACGTATTTCAGGTGTTTCCAAGTGTTCCAAATGCTCCAGGAAGGTAGAAAAAAGTATGTTTCTCATATAAGAAAAACTTACATATTACTCACTAATTTGAATAGTTTTGATGTTGAAAGAAAGAGTTAAAAGTTCATCAGATGTAGAAATAATGACTAACCCCTTACTGTGCCTTGCAAAAACACTAACTGCAGTTGTGGGTTCTGACACCAAACTCAATCCAGGATTGCATACCCTACCCTTCAATATTAGATTAAATATTTAATAATTGTTATAATATTTATTAATAAATTTATAAGTTTGTTAATATTTATTAAATATTAATAAATAGCAATATTTAATAATAGATTCTATGCAATGCTAACTTCTCATTGATCAACACACTATACTGCTGCAAACCATAGAAAGAAAAGCTGGCTTGGCCCTTCAACAGTTGTCTGCAGATGCACATATGTTAAAGGAACATGTCCGGTATTTCCAAACACAACAGGTCTGTACTTTTAAACCCAAGCATGTTTTAGGCCCCAATGTTAATTATACATTAAAAAAAAGTATAAAAATATAGTCACAAACTCTTATCAACTACATTTGCCAAAAAGTACAATCTGCATTCCATAACAGTAGCTGTTATTAAATGCATTTTCTATTTTTTTTTTATTTTCAGAGCATTATTTAACAAGGATGCCCTGCTCAGGATGTGGAGGTGTAGGTCCAACACAGAACCCAATGTCCACCAGGAGACTCATCCGTAAACAAAGGGAATTTAAGGTGAATATATGAAACGAACTCAAGAGTGAAAACAGATGCCATTTGTTGCCTTTTAAATTCAAAAAGCACCATAATGGAGAATACTTCAGCAAGCAGTGTTTATAGCTAAAAGCAGCACCTCAGATCAGGACAAGTGATATGGAAGAAGAGTTGTCTCTGCAAAACATCTCCACATGGTGCAAACAAGTGTGATCACTGGCTCTGCAACACACCCTTGAGAAGAAACTGCCTTTGGCTGCCTCTGACACAACAGTTTACAAAGACTTCTTCTACAACCATCTCTTCAAACTCTAACCCCTGTCATGAATGTCACTGCTTGGAGCCATTCTGCTCCAGAGACTAAATTTGAGCATCCTAACTGGGTATCCAGCTAGCCCAAGCCTGAGGCCAAAAACCCAGCAGTTCTGGGAAACCACTTATCTGCATTTTCTAAATTTATCCCAAAACAGAGCTGCTCTCACATAATCACTTACCAACCATACAAGGCTGTCTAGCACTTATGGCCCCTATAATTTTTGGGAACATTTCCAGATCAGGATTGCTGGGAGAAGTAAAATCATTTCTTCTTATATCTTGGCAAATATTCTCAAATCTTTTCTAAATCGCTTATTTCTCATCCTCACAGGTCTGTTTCCATGATCTCCCAGGACTACAATTTCTGAGTGGGAATACAGAAACATTAAAAAGCTGTTTCTATCACATGGACTAAGCCTTCTCTCTCTTTTGTATTCAGAGGTGGTTACATACAAAACAAAGGAGAGGAGGGAGCCAAAGAATGAAAAGTCTTCATAGGGATGTGGGAACACACAAGGAAGTCAGTAAAAGTTGGAACATGATGTGGGGAGAGTAGGTGGAAGAGAGAAACACAAAACCCTTCCTGCTCCATCATGTTTACACCTGGTTGCCCCATCCTCCCACTCCCAGTCTGCACCTCTGCTGTGGCCAGAAGAAACCCACGGCACCTCAGCATCTTTCTCTTCATGATGTTAAAGCTATTAAATTATGGTGTTTCAACTGAAAATCCTACAGCCACAAAACTAGACCCTGTAGACCTCTGGCCTTCCCACACTACTCCAGACAGATTACTGTCTGTAGCTAAACAGCATCTCCTTAACATACCCCTCTCTGAGTCCTCTTCCCGTGCCCTTTTAACATTTTTGAATCCCTCTTAATACAATAATCTTGTGCCATCACTTGTAGATACGAAGTCAGCTGTTTTCCTGCCACACCACTGCAAGCCATACCTCAAACCCAGCTCCCCAAACAGCAATCAAATGGATTTGTTGCTTGGTTTGGAGTGGAAGAACAGATGGAGAAACATCAGCACTAATTCAATAAACCTTACAGCCTCTGATTCTGCTTAGCCAGGAATAAAATATATGTATAACATGTGACTGATTTTAAGATCATGCTTAAACACTCCGCTGAACATAAACTGGGTATTTCTGAAATTAAACACTTGCTTAAAGACCCTGCTAAATTGGTGTGGAAAAAAAAAATACATACAAGGCAAATCCTCTTGCAGCTCTGGCTCAGAAAAGCAGAAAAGTGCATTTAGCTATAAAAGTAAAGTCACTGAAAAAGCATCCTTATTTGAGAGGCACCATGGAGATTACAGCCCAGACTTCACCAATTACTTATGTAAAATCAGAACAATAGCAAGTGATAATCATGGATTGAAAAACATTGACAAAACCCTTCTGCTACCAGTGAGTTATTCCTCATGTCTGTTAATTAAGTCATTTTAACTTTGCAAATACAGACTTCTACTAATTTACAGTTTCACAGTGAGCCTCCAGATCGTTGAAATCTGAAGGGAAGAGCAACCCCAGAGCTGTGCAGAACCACTTTAAAGCAAAAAGCAGAGAAACAAGCAAAAGTAAAAAAAGTTTACAGTAAAAAACTCAGAGACTGTTGCAACTCTTTGCAGCGATTAGAAAAATGCAATTTAAATTGTTTTTTAAATGGGCTTTATTTTTCTCCCACTTCTCTTTTTCAGAGGACATAAATCACTCTCAGCTGTGAAGGAACTACAAGTGTTTGGCTTTGCTGGGGAAAGAAATGTTACTGGACAGAAAAAAAAAATCAGTGTTTGTATGCTTTACAAAGCAGCACTTCCAACCTCTCTGCAATCCTGCACGCTCCCGGTGCCTCGAAGCCATTTTCCCCACTGTAAGAGCCCTGCAGAACATGGAGCTGGCAGGGGATTGTGTTACAGCCCTGACTGCACTGGGAAACACCAACTCCTGCTCTCTGCAGCTGTCCAGTTACTCAGGGAGTTCCACCAAACCTGTTTAATTGGCTGTGCTGCCTCTCCAGAGCCAGCACCCTGCAGTCAGCATCACCCAGCTCCAACACTGGGGAGAAACAGGCTCCAGCCACAGACCCTTCACTCTGGAAATAGTTGAAACTCAAAGAAGGCTTTGCAAACTGTGCCATTTTCAAAGTTATCTTTACAGATAAATCACTATATATATTTTCCCCCTATAAAACTACTGCACTTCTGCACTATCCTATTCCATTTGCACTGTAGGACACTGTTTACTGCACAGATTTCCTCTTGGAGATAAAACAAGTCCACTCAGGAATGATACACAATTGATGGATGTTTATCGATGATTAATGTTTATCTGTTTATATTAATATTTATTAATGAATGCTGCTATTGACTCTCCATCCCTGATGACCTACAAGGGTTCTGTGACAGCTCCTTGTTTGGGTCTCAAAAGAAACAGCCCATGCACCTTTCCTGTCTGAGGATGAAAAGCCAGTGCACATCACAGAACAGAATACTTCCAGAGGTGGAAAACTTACATAGGAAGCATTTTTTTTTTTTACATGAAATACTGCAAAAGCTGAGAAAGGAAAGTTCATCAGATAAACAGAAATTCAAAGTGTCGCTGGTGAAATTAATTTTTGAGAAAAATACTTACGCTGCAGCTGAAACTAGCTACTTCACAGACAAACTAAGGTGAAACAACACCAGAGAAGGTTTTATATCTGCTCTTTAGTGTATTCTAATTATGGCAAAATTTCACCCCTTCCCAATGCTGGCTGGGAGAATCATTGTAAAATGCAGGGTTCTACAAGTTAGCAAGCAATAGAACAGTAAGTTACCCCCAAGGATAATGCATCACAAAACATGCTGCATTCATTTATTTGGTGTAGTGCAATTTAATTACTTGTAAAAATAATTACTTCTTTGTAGGGGCCCTCACTAACATGCATTGCTGCTCTGTGTTTTGCTGAGTGGGATGAGCTGTGTGCCAAATTTGTGTGCGTGGATTATACAGTGTGAGCATAGGCAGAGTGCAGAAAGGAGGTTTGTGTTTTGACAGCACATAAATGACACTCGCTCTCTTCACGGAATTGTCTGTGTTTTGAAGTTCAGTATTTCTCCTCCAAATAGGGATTTTCAAGCCTTGATTCCATCTTACTGCAGAAAATGCTCAGCATAATAAATAAAAAAATCACTGCTGGGGAATCAGGGTGTGCCCGTTTTCTCACCATCACCCTCCCGTGGGGAAGGGCTGTGGCCATCCCCAGGGTCACTGCTCCAGTCAGTCCCAAGGTCATACCACGATGCTCCACCACCATCCCACCCACTGAGAGAGGGAACCAGGATTTCCAGCATCCACGGATTTCTGTTTGTAGGGCTTCATGGGAATAGAAGAGTTTTCAGAGTTGGGAGACCGGAGGCATGGCTGTCAGATGTTTATACATTGTATTACCACCTAGCAGTCCAAGAGGAAAACAAATCACAAGGAACAGTTTAAGGATACTCCCAGAAGAACAGGAATTGGGACCTTGATGGTAACATGTCTGCAGTTGCTTGTGTCTTATTTTCAAGGACAAGCTGCAAAGGTCATCAGAGAAATCCCATGGATTGGGCCAGCAACATTCCTTAAAGCCAATGACACAGGACAATGTCATGGAATCCCAGTCCTCTTTTCATTCCAGAGTGAGAACTGCCATTCCAAAACTGGAGCCAGTTTGAAATACTTCACCAAATACATTAATAGCTGTTGTAATAGTTTTGTTTAATTCCAATATTTATTTAAATTACCAGCTCTACTCGCATTAGGGTTGCAGTATTTGCTGTGAGCTCTATAATCAAGTTTTGGCCAGCTTAAGCTTCCTGACAGTACGTAAAGCCTGTTAATGTGGTTAGTCTCACTTTGGAGAACTTTGCTGCAGCTACAGGATGAATTTGCACATCCCATTTTTACACTCTAGCCTGTGAGATAGTTATGTTTTCCCAGTATGACTGACCTTGATGGAGAATAATGTAACACTGTCATCCTCTCTGTATTGATGCCAGCAAGGGTGGCAGGAGAAGCTATTTGGGTATAGGTCCCATCTCACCCTGCACCTTCCCCTTCACCATCACTTTCCAAGTGGCTGCCTGAATTTAAGGATAAAACTTAAATGCAATCAGTCCAGCAATACAGATTATATTTTCTGTCCCCCAACACTGCACCCAACAATTATAGAGAGCAGAATAATTTACAGTTTGTAACAGGGAACATTGCGTGATAATGTGGACAACACAGGACTCCTAAACATGACATTGGGTCACTCAACATAAACTCCAAGTATCTGAGAAATCAATTCAGAAACACAAAGTTTATAACAAAGCTTAAGAGAACCAGGCATCAGAATAACACACACAGAGACTAAATCTTTTCTCCTATACAAACAGCCCTCTTGAGATTTTTTTTAAGCTCTTTGTCTTTATTAGCCTCAGCTATTAAAGCTAGAACTCCAAACATTTGCTGTTCAAAACTAACTTGTCATCTTCCAAAGGATTCCTTGTAAAGCAGTGCAATAAATGCTCATGCCACTAGTTACTTGCTATGTGTAGTAAGACCTGGCTCTTTCTCGAGACCATTTACAACAGACCTGTTTCTGTTAAATATTCTGTTCTCCTTTAAATATTTGCACTAATTCTTACCTTATTTTTTTTTTAACCTACACCAGTAAAATGCCTATTCTCTTCAAGATGCTGCCTTATGGCAACATAATGATCATTATTTCATTTAACTAAAAAACTCCCTCTCTAAAAAGTAAGAACACGACAGTCCACCACCACAGTGACTGTTAGCTCCCCTCTTTTAGGCAGTTGTGCTTGCTTGAAGAAAAGCTTTTCATTTGTGTTTACGTAAAATTTGTCTTAATTAGTCAATATTACAGTGACTCACTTTGGACTTTACAAGATAGCTGGAAGCAGAATATTGAGCAACAAGAAACCTCCCCCCCCCCCCAAAAAAAAATTATTGCATTTCCCCTAAACCCTCAGGCCTGCCCCCACTGCTGCTAGCAAGAATGGTAAAGCTAAAATTATAAAATTATATCAAAATCGCCTTTAAGGACGGACTATAGCACTCAGACACCATTGAGTGATAATGTACAGCAAAGTAAAGAATGGAAAACCAGCAGAGGAAGCACCAAATCATCCTTACTCTGTCAAAAGTTGATGCAGCTTCTGGTAGCCCCTCTCCAAGGCCAAGCTCACAGGCGTTGCCCCTTCGTTGTTGTGGATGCTGAGAGCTCCTCTCCCGCCCGGCTGCTGGAGCAGAAACCACGTCAGCCGCAGCAGGCCCAGCCTCACCGCAAAATGCAGCAGTGTTTCCCGAGGGATGTTCTCTGGGAAGGGAGGAAAAGAAAGTCAGAAATGGAAATTTGTAGGCTTGCAGGTTAGGGGAATGTTAGAGCCCCACATCCCAGCTCCACCACACAGCGGCTGGCATGGAGCTGACAGCCCAAAGGAACCTGCAGCACCTGGAAAAACAGTCTGGTTGCCAATATCCAAGAGCCACCAGTCTCAAAGTGAGGGACATGCTTCAGCGGGGCTGGAAGTGCTCAGGACCTCTCATGCTGAGATTGGCCACAGGAGTCAATGTGAAAACCCCACCATTTCCTGAACAGCCACAGCCACCACCAAGCCCCAGCACACCCAAACAGAAGCGTGGTCAGGTGGGTTATCCTGGATGTACAAAACTTCTCACACAACCAGGACCAGGTTTTAGGGACAAACAACGTTTGTTACCTAATGGGACACTGATTTATCCCAAGGCATGAAGAAAAAAAAAACAAACAAAAAACCAATTACACTTAATGCACATAACCAAAGGAGTTATAAAAAAGAACTGTTTAAAAACTCACACAGACAAAAAAAAAAGTTTTCTTTCCTGGTTTGATTATGCCTCAAACCAGTTTTTTCTCAGCTTAATACAGTAGCTCTGTTAATACAGTAGCTCTGTCACTCTGAGTAGCAGCATTTATAAACTACCAATCTCCACTGCTGCTTTATGTATTTAATAACCGTGACTTTCTAATTTGGTAAAAGTCACTCTAGAGCCTAAGCTTTCATCTCAGAAAAATATCCCCCTACTCCAAAAGCTGCAGGCCTAGAATGATGCTCTGAAAAGCTTTAACCAGAAATGAGCTCCAGATGCACTGCTGAAATCCAGCATTTGCAGATCAAAGCTTGTTATTTCTGTATGAAAGGCAAAAGCATTTGGGTTAAAAAAATGGCAAGAAATAAAAATTTGTTCTTTTAATTAACAAAGGATTTCAGTATTGACTGACAGCAACAACAACAAAAAAGCACCAACTGGGTCTCAGAAAGCCATGTCAATGAGCATGCTTGGTATAAACCCTTTAATATCACAGAAATGATTTATTGGGTTATTGATTTGGCTTCCAGCCAAATCTATACAACAGGTTATAAAATGCACGCACACAATGGCTTTAGGATTTAATTTTGTATTTTTTTCTTTAAGAAGTGTGCCCCAAGAGAAGTAATTTCTTCAAAGTCCTGCTGTTATTCTTGCTTATTTACTTACTTTAGGGACATCATTAAGACGTTCGGTGAAAAACAAAACAAAGCAAAAACGGGCAGCTCTCCACTGCCTCACACACAATTTTTCACAACTTTTTGGATCCAATTCTGAAGAACTCATCTGTATGCAAGAACCAAAGGCTTTCTGGCACGATTTCTCTTCTGAATGACTCCAAATTAGGTCTCTGGGCTACAAACCAAGTATTCCCCCTAACCTCCTCTTGATTACCGTAAAGCAAAACCAAGCTGCCCTGAATACACGAGTGTGTCTGAATGGAGGTTCCAGCTGATCAGAGGAAAGGGAATGGATGAGCTCTCCCAGAGACAAATTCTCAGCCTTTGCCTAAGTAATGAGAAGGATTTGGGTATTAAATGTTACAGAGTGTAATGATTTAGAAATAGCACAACATGGAGGTTAATCAATGGTTGCAGCCCTGGATTTAAAGAAAAATTAAAAATCACACAGCATATAGAAAGACACAGAAGAAAAGGTACTGATGAGGCTGCAAAATGTAGATACAGGTAAGACTCTTCTAGAGTGAAAGCAAATGCCCAATGTTTTACTCAACTTGTACATGCACAAAGGTCCTACACTACCTGTACACTGAGGGGCAGAGCCAACATAATTAATGTGGTGTAATTCTTCCTACAGAGATGCAGGAGGCACAAAAGCACTTCTGTCAGAGCAAACAACTGCCATCCAAATAAAGAATGTGTTGCACTGGTCTGACCACATTCTGTTCTTGCATGGGACCTCCTGTTATGGCTGCTTCATTGAAAAGGAAAATAATTTTCCTAGCTAGAACGGAGAGTCTTGCCCCAGAGCTGAGCAGTGTAGACCTGCAAAGCATAAGAACAGATCCCAAATGCTGCCTCCTCCTCCTGCAGCTGAGAGCATTACCCATAGGAAGAAACATCTTCTGCTCACCAGATCACGGTTCACCACTAAATACACACTACCAACTGCAAGTTCTGCAGGCAGATATTCCTCTTGTCCCTGAGCCAAATGGGTGCTTCTCTCTGTCTCATATGTGCAAAGATGAAATGGCCCCTCCCAGTTGTCACAATGCCTCCCCAGTTGTCCCAGTCTGCTGATATGGCTGCACCTTCTGAGAACACCTTCCTGCTCTGTAGAAACGATCTCCTTTATCACTGAATCAGTGGACAGGGTAGTTCCAGAGCGTGGCTGGAGGTGTCTGCAAACGCAGCTGAGGTGAACGTGGCGCTGCCCTGATGCCTTTGGGCAGTCACAGTGTGCACACAGGATCTGCACAAGGAGAGGTGGCACGTTGCCACCAGAGCATATCAAACACACGGGCTCACTACCCACTTTTGGAAGGCTCTGCCTGACACAGAACCTGGCACGAGGCCACCCTAACAGATGGGCAGAGATGACGGCAGCAAAGAGACAAAGTACTGTACATCCAACAACTGCAGGGGCCCCAGGCAAAGGCTTTGGAAGGTTCTGGAGTGTGCAAAGCTTGCATGGTTACAGTTAAAAAGGCATGTGCCATCTGTGGGCTGGATTAACTACTAATATATAATGAAAATACATCTGTTGATGGCTGGTGTTGCTCAAAACTAGGCAAGAGCTGGTCTTCATCAAGTATGGACATTTTTCTGGATGGAGAGGGAAAGAAGACAGACAGATCCCGTCTGACTTCCTACCTTTGCAGGGATGAAGCTTGTCACACAAAATGTTTGAAATACAGTCAATGATTTTATGGTCTTGTCATGGTGCAAAATATCCCACACATGAAAGAATATCAAAAGCTTTAATATGCAAAAGCCAGAGCCCCTTCTCCTACTACACACCAAGCCAGAGCTTCTTGTCTTAAAACGGCTGTCGTTTGAATGCCAACAAGAAGCTTCTGGCAATTAGGAAATTGTGGAAATACACACGATACTGAAAAGGCCAAGACTGTTTTGTTCCTTTCTCATTTCCTAGTAATAGGCAAGAGTTGAAACATATGATTATTGCCCCATAATGGCAGGGTACTCTTGTCCAGCTAGCAAAATACAAGACTTTGAATATATTATTTCTGTGTAATTGTTTTCTGCTGTGATACATGAACAGACAGTTTATCTGCACAACTGAGGACCAAATTTCCATAGAAGACTGTCATATGTACTTTGCTAATAGTAAAGGATTAAGGTTTAAGGTGCTATTAGGACAAAACAAATAAGCATTGAAGGGAAAAAAAAAAACTTTGGGTATGACATGCCCAAGAGCGCTAAGTAAAATCTTTCATTTTAAACCTGATTAAATAACAAAAAAAACCCCAAAAACTACTGTTCCTTTTTAAAACAACTTTCCAGATAGAGTAACCTACACCTAATGCTCAGTTTATCCTCCATGACCTGAGACATCTCAAGAGTCAGCCACGGAATGGGGTAGCATTGCTTCGTCTTCCTTTGCTCGTGACCTTTACTTGGTTCTCACCCAAACACTTCACACTCAGCAATTTGGAAATCTACCATCACATCTGGCCCCAAAAGCTTGCTATCTGCTGGAAATGTTCTCACTGCTTAGATCAATCCTTGAGAAACAAGGGCAAAAAATCCCAGAACCAAGCTGCCACCTCACACTGAGGTCCTACAGGAAGGCTCCAGCAGACAACTGCCCTGCAGAAAGGTCAAGGCAAAGGTGATGTGTTTATAGAGTTATGAGATCAGTTAATACAAAGATGTGTGGGTAATTCCTTTCTTAATCTGATAAACAAGAAAATTTTCAAAGCACACCAAAAGATCTCCATGTTCCCATTCCCACTAATATCAAAGGGAACAGGAACATTCTCATGCCAGCAACTTCTCGGCCACAGACTAAACGGTACATCTCAGTCCTGAGCAGCACATTTCTGAAGCTGTCTGAACAATAATTGCTTTCTGCTTCCCATTTTCCACTGCAGAGGGCACTAAATTTAGGTATGGAAAAGACTTTTTACATTTTATCAAGGACTGCTGCTGAACAGAGCACTTTGTGCTGTTGGCACTGAACAGATCATGCTGATTTATACCATACAATCCTTTATCAGAGAGCACAGAAGCTGAGCAGCAGACTGGAAAGGATATGAAACCAAACCAAAAGAACACCTGTAACTATTACACTGAAAGGGTTCCAAGAGAAACTATAACAAGAGTGCAGCAGATGAACAGATTAAAGCTTCATGTCTGAAATACATCATCAGTAGCATAACTTTAGCATTCTCCCATGGGAAAAAAATCTAGGTATTAATAATAATTCTAAAGGTTTTTAAAAGTTTTTCAGGATTTTTTTTTTTGTTTAAAATAAGATGGTTTTTTGGGGACTTTCTCCCTTCAGATATTCTCCTTTCATGCAAAAAAAAAAATCAAAACAATTCATGATCTGTATTCCTGGTGACACTCATGTTGTCTTGTACATTGAAATCCTACTGATTTTGTACATGAAGCTATTAAACCCATAATCCTAACACATTCAGACTATTTCAAACCAGGGCGGAGAACTTCCCTCTACACCCACCCCCACCTGGTGAGGTCATGGAGTTTAATTTCCCAAACAGCTCTTATCGAAGGACCAGAGCATTTCTGGGAAGCTGTACATATTCAACACATCAGTAACTGCAATCAGTTAAGTGTTCTATCTAATCTGATGGTCTCCTGGTTATCTGCCTGAAAACCTGGCTCACTATCTCACAGCAGTCCTTACACTCCCAGGGGAATTGCTCCATATCATGGTGATCACAGCAACCCTCTGCCAACATTAACCAGGCTCCTGAAGCACCACCTCAGAAAGCTCACACAACCAAAAATCTACCACAGCTCTGGGTTTCATCACTCACTTTTAATAAGCAAAATGGAAAGACTGTTTCCTCAAAGGTTTTGTCAGAATATTACTTCCAAGTTATTTTGAAAGTGATCTGTTTACAAGTGATACAATCAAGCTCTCTAAGCTTTTCATACCTAAGCCTCAGATGCTCCCTAATTTTTTTCTCCTTTTTTTTTACCCCACTGCAACATAAACAAGCCATAATCATTACTCATACCTCAAAATATTCAGTTGTGGTTTTCTAGTTAGCTTATTTTCTCTTCAGTAATTTAAAATAGAACATCACAGTCCTGCATTAACATTGCATACATCCTCAGGATACATATTAAATTTTGATTTCTAGACATAAAGCGTAACAATCTGTTCCATTTAAATAGCTGCCTTTAAATGCCACTGAGAACAGTAAATAGCCCCAGTTTTGACAGCAGTAACAACTATGTTCTTTAGAAAGTTACAGTGCACTTGTAATTATTAAGGCAGACTTGATTATATGGCACCTGAAAGAAATGCTGTGTTTGGAATACCACAGTAACAAGACTAATCCTTAATTATGGATATTCTGAAACTGTGGATGCCATTGGAGCTCATACAGATAGACAGATAACTAAGAGCAAGGCCCAGGAACTGCTTGCTGTGGAGGGACAGTGTATGCCTGGTGAAGAGCACAGCTGTGTCTGAGGCTCTCTTCTGCCTCCCAGTTCATCCCACCAAATGCTGAGCACCCTCTGCCAGTCCCAGCATGAGATCGGAGCCCAGGCACCCCTGATGTCAGGGATCCTAGGCGTCCCCATCCCCAGTTCTGCAGCTCTGTCTGCTCAGGGACACAGCAGATGAGCTCAACAGCCTCAGGACACTGAGGTGGGTGGAACTTCCAGCAGCCCCTCTGCCCTCTGGGGTGACAGCAGTGAACCCCCTGCCCTCTGCTCAAAGCCTGGCCAGGGCTGGGTGCAGGCGAAGCAAGGAGAAGCCTCCACACAAAGCCACCCCCTGCTCAAAATTCAGCCTGGATTTGTGCTCAGTGGTAGATCTTGCACCCAGCTTCTGCCTGCAGAAAGTCATTACTTCCTAACTCCTACTTCAGGCCTTTGAGAAATCGACCTTTCAGCGTGTTTGACAACAGCAGCCAGCTCTGAGCAGCAGTTCCCCATCAGGCTGTGCCACTCGGGGGGCTGGCAGAGGCTCCCAGCTCCCTCCTGCCTTCAGAGGCTCTGCTGAACAGCAGCGTTTTGTTTCCAGCCCACAAGAGCCCATAGAGACGTGCCAGCTCAGAGGCAGCGCTAAACATCTTTCAAGAATGGATCTGACATTTTCTTTTGTTCTCATTTCTATAGTATTTTCTCCTTTGAGAAGGTTATTTGAAGCTATCTGGTGCTGACATTTAGGGAAATGTGAAGCATGAATTGCAGGAGCTGTTCATAGGTAGCGAAGCAGTGCAGGACAGGGTGTCCCACTGCAGGCATTGGCCAGAATGTGCCTAATTGTTCAAACACTCCTACAGTGCAATCTCTGCAGTGCTTTTCTCTCTCCCACACACAAATTAATACACAAGCACCAGAATAAGGGTGCTATATGGTAGCACAGAGGTTTTTCTAATCTAGCGCTCCATCATAAACCAGGGATATCTCTTCCATCTCACTCTAGCAAAATAGTTTTGTGACCAAAAGGATGCTTATTCATGCAAATCCTTCCTGTCACAGACACAAAAATTCCCCCAAATTCCCTATGTGTAAATATCTCCCTGCCAAAAAAAAAAAAAAAAAAACAAAACAAAAACTACCAGATAATTCTGCCTCTAACAAAAAGGAACATATTTTACAGCACTAATATTCTTGAATTAGATTTGCATTTAGTGACATTATATATATATTCACTTCTATCTATGCACACCTCATCACAAGATGCCAAAGCTCTCAAGAGTTACAGAATTTGACAGAGCTCCCCCTTCTCACTGTGGATGCCCCACAAGTCCATTAACATACAGAGTCCTGCATAACCACAACTTCCAGACACACAAGCAAACTGAGCAAACCAATGTAAATCTTATGGCCTGGTTTCCCTATGTGCTGATTTTCCAAAGAATAATCAAAGTCAAAAAGAAAAAAAAAAGGCAGATCTCAGCCTTCCTGCAAAAACAGCAACAATTCAGAGTTTCAAAGTTTTCGTTAAGATCACTGTGACCGTATTTATATCACTTAACCAGAAATGTCTGCATTATCACAACACTTTTCAAATGCAGAAAGAAACATCAGTGACTTCCACACAGAGGAACTGTTATCTCCTTGTAAACCTATGACAGCTGCTGAACTTCTATCAAGGAGCCATTAAGTATGATCAAATATTTTAATGTCTGCTAACAAGGGAATTGCCTGCCCTTGCATTGAGCTTCACAAAAGCAGTCAGCAAGCTGGAGAAGAATAAAGCAGGAAAATCTCCTGTGGAAAACCCTGTTGCAGTGAGCAGAACTGAGCCTGCTGCGCCGAGCAAGCCACATCCCAGCCCCATTCAAGTGTTTGTGCCATTGCATCTTATAAAAGATAACAGATACCTCACAGTCACATTCCTGAAGTGAAACTGCCAAAATACCCTGGAAATTTACAGCAAGGATTTGTACATATTGGAACTAGTCTCCTGGTCCCACGTGTGTTTCCTTTCACCCCCTTGTGACAAAATAAGCAGAACTTCAAGGACGGACACATGACAGCACTCTGAACACCTCAGCACTTCTGCTTCAGCAGCCACCAGAGACTTTGGGCCAGCCTTGGGATTTATTTATAAGCTCTCAGTAGCCTTCACTGCTGTGGTTAAGGGTCAAGTTTTCCCACCCTTCCCTTATTTGCAAAATTGTCCAGGTTTATTTTGGGAAACTGCAGTGTTAACCCATCCTGTGTGCAAGCAGGGATGTGCTATAAACCCTCAGGGCCAGAGCCTCAAGTTCTCCAAGAAAAATCACACGTATTTTTCATGTCAGTCATTTTGCACCTGTGCTATAAAACCAACATTACTACAACCACCAAATTTCTGGCACAAGGATATTTCCAGGTGCATCAGCTATTCTACACAAAGGGTACTACCAGCATATAGCACTATGCAGATGCACATGCCATTGTTACACACACACACACAAAAAAAAAAAACATTTTCAGGCTATATGTGAAAATACTGACTGCCAGCTCATGCTATTTCATAAGAGAAGAGCAGGAGAAATAATGAGTTATTATTATATATTTTATATATTTTATATACTTTATACCTGATATATTTTAAGAAGCTGAAGAGCAAGATATGGGATGTGGACATCACATCCCATCTCTGAGCACAGAGGCCACCACACCCTTTGGATGGCAGGCTCCCAAGGCAGGGAACCCTTTCTCCCAGGCTTTTTACCTCTCTCCCAACCTGCAAATCCCCCTGTGCCCCACAAGTCCTCACCGGTCAGGGACTGGTCTGCTCCCAGCACGTTCCATTCTGTCGGCAGCTTCAGGTGTCGAAATGCCAAGGCCACTTTCTCATCCAAAAAATCCACGTCTGCAGCAGGCGGCCTCGAGCGGTCCAAGAACCGTGTGAAATTCAGCGCCTGCTGGTTGCCAGCACAGGTGGCCAGAAACTGGGCGGCATCGTAGGCTTCGTCCTGGACAAACTGGAAACTCTCTTCTGCCACAACCAGAACGGGGTGACCTTCTCTAGAGGCACAAAGTGCCACCTTCACTGTCTCACAGCAGTCATGGCCTGCAAAACAAAATTCAGAAAAATGGTAAAAAAAAAAAATTTAAAAAAAATGGCATGGGCTGAGGAAACACAACAGAGTAATTCCTTTGACACACACATTCTTTGCATTAAATCAAATAAGACCAAGTTATTGAGGGTCACAACTCTAAAATAACGTTGTCTCTGGAATTTATATGTATCATCAGAGATTAAATATTTCTTATAGATTTTAAAAGGAAAAGGTGTATAACTCTTCTCAGTCCTAGTGTAAGCCAAGAACTATAAGCCACCCGGGCTATTTATATACAGTAACAAGCAATCTCAAAAGTTTTAAGTAATTCAAGTAAAAGATTTTGCTAACATACCTAAAGCCAGGTTATATGGACAAACTTTTCTTTTGCAGCTCCGCAGGACTCCAGCAACTCATCAGAAACTAGAATCTGAGTGCTGCAAAACTACATACTCCAACTGCTGTTACATCACTTGGCTTGCACTGAAACATTGAAATTTCATCTAAAACAAAGGTCTACATGGCTACGAGAGCACGACCTGCCCGGGCATGCCCTGGGTGTGCTCACTGCTGCACCTGCCCCTTGCATTTGGGATCACACAACAAAACTAAAATCTAAGCTGCTTCTGCTAAATAAAACCATGGAAATGACCACTTTCCATATTTACAAAACAAGAGGGTTGGAAGTCTGGTAGTTTCATTATTTATTTAGGGAAAGGAAACAAGAGAAAGGAGGCATGGCAGCAATTCCATTGACTCAGAAACTTGAGGGGGAAAAAAAAACAAACAGCAAACCAAACCAAACACCTTTTGGGAATTTTAAAAGGGAAAAATATACTATGTGTCCAACGCAACCAGAACTTGTAGTTGTCAGACATGCCCCTTCAATAATAAGGTTTGTGTTTCAAGTTCACTGTGTGGTACAGTTTCTTGTTCCAGCCTCAGACTGACATCATGGCTGTTTTTGCCAGAACAGCATGGACCCTGTACTAATTACTGGAAAAGCTTTTTTTTGCCCATGACCTCAGCATACTACCACATTCATGAAACCCTGATTAATTAAATACAAAATGACAATTTATTTTTAAAGGCTTGAAAATTCAATTTAAACCCCTATTTGTGGTCAGTGGGAAAGTTTCCTTCTTCTGTTGAGGCCTTTTGCTGTTGATTTCCCTGACAAAAGGGAAAATATGTCCCTAATCTTCATGGTCTTTCAGCCAACCTCACAAATCTGTTCTGAGGCTTTTGGCATCCGTACAGATTTTGTCCACTGAAAGAGGCAATCCTGAAGTTAATTGAAAGGTCAAAACTGCTATTAGAACATTGTGGGTAACACCAAAATTGTCAGAGATGAGGCTGTGGCTTCCTAAGGAGAGCAAATGCAGCTGGAAAGGTATCAAAGGCAAGTGGAGAAGGGGAGGAAAACACACACGGATGTGGCTGCCACTGCTTGGTACAACCAAGATGCTCTGAAGCTGAAAGGTGAGTAAGCTTCTTTCCTTCCACCAGATACCTATTAGCAACAGGATGATAAGAAATCTGAAGGAGTAGATTTACTAGTTCTGTTGTTTTGAAGAATAGGGGTAGGAAGAACTTCTACTGTTCTTGAAAATGCTGCATGTGCATTCTAATACATTACTGTATTAGAGCTCAGCTGCCCAGATGGAACCCATTCACAGATTCCAATCATCCTCACAGTAAAAGCCCCAAATGCTCAAGGGAGAAGCGGGGAGAATGATACAACTTTGAGGGAACTTGCTTTTAAGGACATTTAGAACTGTACATGCCTCCACCTACACCTTCTTGCTTTGCTGATCTTCCTAAGGACATCAAACACAGAGCAGGTAAGACATTAATTTTGTTTCCAGCCTCCACAAAAGCAGTGATCTCTATGCACACTGTGAGAGGACTGTGCCAGCCTACAGGAGCTGACTCAAATCCTACAAGCTGGGCTCTCCCTAACTCACAGCAGTGGAACGTTGCTAGAATGCAGAGTTTAAAAAAACCAAACACAGTGAAAGCTTTCTTAATAGCATGAGGACAGCTAAACCTTTTATTAAAATTTTAAAAAATATTTTCTGCCTATTCCCATAGGAATCCCATCTGCACAATAACCTAGAATACAACTCCTCTGCCAGCAGATTTTCAGGATTGAAGCAGCAAGCCAAAATGGCCCAAGAGCAGCTACAGAGAAACCATTTGGGACAGTCACTTCCTTGTCACAATGCCAAACAACTCTGCTGTTGTTTGGACAGCAAAGGCTCCTCCATCGAGACAACAACTACAGAAACCTCTGTCAGGACGTGCGGTCTCCTTAAAGCAGCACATCACAGATGTACACAAAGTTCTCCTGAAGGAGCCTGTGTTAAACACCAGCTGCAAAGTGCAACACAAGGGAAGGTGATAAAAAGACCATGTCCTGACCTGTGCCCAGCAAGGATTCTACTGAAACTTCCCCAGATATTGAATGCAGACCAGAAGAGAAAGTGATACACACAACAATCCATTTTTATCTAAGAGGATCAAACAAGCATCATGATAAACCCTAGGGAATGCTCTTCAGAAGGACAGCTTGCAGTGCTTTCATGTTGTGCTTGCTCACATCTGAGAAGATGTCAGACATGGGGGAAAGAACATGGGACAGGTTCTGACTTTTGGCAAGCAGTTCAAATGAAAGGGAAGCCAGTATGTAACAAGAGCAGACAATACTAGAAAGATTGCTCAAGAGGTCTCTGCCCCCCTGCTGCTGGAACCAAACGTGTCCCCAGTACAGGAACCTTCTGAAGGAACCATCAGTGGGGCAACACTTCCCACCACATCAAAGATCCAATGGTCTGGACTAAAATCTGAAGTTCTACAGCCCTTGTCCCAGAGCTCCGCAGAAGGGAGCTGAGCTTTCTGGCACTCTCAGGAGGTACATGGTTATCACTGCAAAACCAAATCTGTTTTAAGTAACTTGCTCAAAATCACACAGAGCTCCAGGCAGTGCCAGAACAGCCAGTATTGCTCCTGTGCCTCCCCTTTCTGCTCCCTCTGGCAGACAGCAGGGCTTTCTCCTAACATGGGTTAACCACCAAGTAATGCACTTATCAACCATCAGGGTGGTTCCATCACCTCTGTCCATCCACTACGGACTGCTGGAGCCCCCTCCTACACCTGCCTAGATGTGGAACAGAAAAACATCTGATACTGACAGGGGAAAAAGAAAAAACTCTGGGTGTCAGTGGGCTTTTTTTGGTGTTTTGGTGGAATAGAGTTAATTTTCTTTGCTGTAGCTAGCATGGGGCTGCTTTGGATTTGTGCTGGAAACAATTCTGATCATCCAGGCATATTTTCCTTCTTGCTGAGCATTGCTTACACAGACCCAAGGCCTTTTCTTCTTCTCACCCACCCCACCAGTGAGCAGGACTGGGGCACAAGGAGTTAGGAGGGGACACAACAAGGACAGCTGACCCCAGGTGACCCCAGGGATATCCCAGACCATGTGGAGTCATGGTCAGTGTACAAAGCTGGCCAAAGAGGGAGGAAACCTCCAATACACGTGATGGAGCCCTGCTGCCCTGAGGATGGCTGAACACCTGCATGCCCATGCCCATGGTAGTGACCTAATTCCTTGTTTTGCTTTGTTTGCATGTGGCTTTTAGTTTACCTATTAACCTGGCTTTATCTCAACTCTCAAGTTTTCTCACTTTTGCTCTTCCAATTCTCTTCCCCCTGGCACAAGAGGCAGCTGTGTGGGGCCTAATTGCTGGCTGGGGTTAAACCACAACACTCAGGAAGAGCAGTGAGCCTATTTACAAAGGTTTGCATTTCCACAGGCTGAAAACACATGTAACTAAATAAATCACACAGACAAGATCACCTCAGAGAAGGGATGAGAAATCTCCATGCTTTACAACGCCATCAGGTTCCCAATACTGCCCAGCAACCCTTCTGATTGCCTTCAGTCTTCTCTAGAAATCAGGCCCTTTGGCCAAACAGCAATAGAAATTATGAAATATTCAATTATTGTCTTGCTTGTATCCTTGTTCAAGTTTTAACTCTCCTCACAAACTTAAGTGTTTCTCTCTAGCTGACATCTCAGACTGCCTGGCTGCCTGGCTACACTTCACTCATTTTTTTTCCCCCACAGTATCAAATGTGGTCATTGGTATGCTGTCTGTGATAAAAGTCAAATAATCCATCCCTTAACTGCAGCAACATTGCATTTTATCCCATTTCTCCTTTTGCTCCTCAGTTACTTTAAATCTAGCTTGGAAACAGCTCTTGACCTGGAGCTGTTTTGAGAAATACCAACATATTGTAGGAAAAATACAGAAAATAAAAAAACTATTTCAATATGCAGGGATGGGTACAGTGACTAATTCTGCTGCTATGAAGTGAATTCCTCATCTACACATCAAACCACGCTTTAAAAATTATGTTAAATGAGACAACAGCTCTTGAACTGAAGAATTCCTTACTGGGAATGAATGGAGACACTTAATGAAGCTTGCTCTGGGGAAAATCCGAGAATGAAAAATGAAGACATGGTGCTTTGGTCTGTCTGTTCTTATCCCTAAAGAGAGATGAGATGTGTCAGCATGATTGTACTGCTTCCTCTACATGGAACTGATGCAGATCAATGAGCATGAGAACAGGGGGAGATTTCTCAGCTGCAAGGCATTAGCAGAGAAGTTAATGAACAGCTTAGACCTGTCCATCTAATTGCTACCTGTGCCTGTGACCTGGGGTGCAGTTAAAAGGGCAGCAGCTCAACTCTTCTGACTTCTTCTTGTTTAACAAGACCTACATGGAGACAAAACACCCCTAAACAGAGCTTTATTAAAAGATGATTTCATTTCCTACGCCTCCAAAAGTGGAAATCCTGTCCAAACCTCCCATTTTCATAACTCACATTGGAGCTATCAAACAATGGGCCCCCAGCCTGGGCAGCTATTTAAAGCCCTGCTGGAAGCACATGTTTGGGTTTGCTGGGTAGCTGACTAAAGAATAATTGCATCCTCCAAGTCACCATGGTGGAGCTGGGTTGAAAGAGGTCTTACAGAGAGATTTAAGGACAGGAAAACCAGACAACAAATGTTGTGAACCTCATGAAGGATCTCAGATTTGCATCCAAGATGCTTCCAAGAGATGTTGCCATCTGGTGGCTTGTGGAAAAGGGAGCCAAGGGATCTCCTGTGACCATCCAAAAAGTGCTTTTTTTCTGCTTCAGAAACCCTGAGGTCTGGTTCTGAAAATCAGAGCCCGTCTCTGAAGTGCATTTGTGAAATGTACACAGTTACTGTATTCACTCTTGCAACACAGGAAGCCTTATGAAATACACAGGCACAGCACCAGCACTGGACAGGAGCCTCTGCTTTTCCTTTCAAACCTTGTGCTGGAAAGGTGAAAGAGAGATTGAAGAGTGGGTAGAGATTTTTTTAAAGGCATTTGCACACTGCAGATGCCCTAAAAACCTACCAAAGTATAAGACCCCACACATTACATCTTAAATAATTTCAACACAGATTCAATCACTTTTTCCTGTGACTGATGTCATCTAGTACTGGCATCACTTCCTTTTAATTACACTGCCTCAAGCAATTAAATACACCGAAGAGGATGAACTGCAAAAAGTCTTCTTGGCTAAGCTGTTTTAGTCTATTTTAAGGGTTTTTTTGTTTCATAATTAAGAGTATTTTCAAACCCACAACTGGTATTGCCAAGTAGCCATTTGTTATGCAACTTGTTTACCCTTCTGGTCTACCAGTACAAAGATTGTAATTCATGAAATACAGCTTTTTCTATGAAGAGTTGTTTCTTAGGGGAAAACACAGTCTGTGGTAGAAATGAATAAAGCATCACCAGATGTAAAGGATTTCACAGTAAAAGAAAAGTTTGAAATGAAGGTATTTCCAAACTAAGTGAAATTAATTTTTGTCTATCCTTTTAACTAGCATAAAGAAAGTAAGGAGAAAAAAAAAAACAAAAAACAACTCAGAGAGATATGGAATGAAGAACAAGTTAAAGACTGAAGCTGCTTCTCTGTCTTAGCTTAAGGATGGAGAGAAAGCTGGGAGTGAGTCAAGGGGAATGTGTCAGCCCTGTGGAAACTGCTGGCAGCTACCAGCAGACAGACAGTCTCAGACCCTTTTTCTACTTCCAGTTTTGACTCTCCTCCCCTTTGAAACCCACACAAGAATCCTTCACCTTTTGAGTTCAACAAACACGAGAAAAGCGATTTTGGCATTACAGAGCTCGGAGTGATACAACACATTGCAAAAGTACTCACCAAGGCAATTGTATCTCACTAAATTTACTTCTCACTAAATTTTGGTGACCTGACTCACAGACAGGGTGTTTCTTACCCTTCACTTATTTGATCAGGAGCTGCTGCAGCAGCTCTGGATTTCTGGACAGTCTCTCCCTGTTTGAAATTTCATTTCAAATTTCCCCCATGTCTCCCACACTTTCCAGACCACCAGTCATTAAATGCAAAGCAAAATACATGTCCAACCATACAGCTGCTATGGTGATGGCATGCAAACTTTTGCAATAAATGCAGTATACAAATAGTGAAGCTCCCAGCACATCAGCTCCTGCAAGAAAATTCCCCCAGATCTCCCCAAGAGCTTCCTGATGCTCAGAGGCCTCCGCTGGCCACAGCAGGCTGTGGTTGGGACTTTTGACTTGTGTGGACAGTGATGAGGTCATTCCTTCTGTTGGTTTGTTTGCCAGATCATGATTTGAGGATTTTTATTACTGGGTTGGGTTTTTTCCCAGTGGTAAAAAAGCTGCTCTAGCAGAGAGACAGGGGATGAGGCTGCTGTCTTGCAATGAATGTTTCACTTCCCTGCTTTACACAGATTTCCTTCACTACCACATGCAATCTGCTTGGCCTCAGTTACCCTCCCTACCCTGCAGAGATGGTGGGAAGGAAAAAATGCATTGAGATTACAGCAGTCTCAGCTGCTGTAGGAATCAGGACTTGCTGAAAAGCTCAGTTAATGACCAACACCAGGAGGACAAGCATCTGTGACCCATCCCCAACAGTATAAATTCAGCAGCCAACAACAGTCAACCACAGCAGCAGAGATGGTATCATTTCTCTCTACTTCCTTCCCTACTTAGACTTTTGATGCTTTCTTAACACCCAAACTCCAGCAACCAAGCTTTTGCACTGAGATCCCCACTGGAGCAGTGCCAGTGCCCTTACACCTCCACCTGCCACCTTAATGTTGTGTTTGATACAACAATGCTTGAAATTGTGCTGTAGAACTACACGGTGCCTCTGGTACTGAGGAAAACTGGTACCATTAGGGAGAATTTCAACCAGATTAATTAGAAATAGAAGAACTGTAACACTGACAGTAAAGCCAACAGTTAAATAAGGTTTTGGTAGCTTTTCACTGAGACAAATGAAAGCTTGCGTGGATGATGTAACTTGGTGAGTACTTAGGCTGGTAAAATAACTACTGAAAGCACACAAAACCTCATCTCCTGGCTAATTCTTGAATCACAGTAGCTAATTTTGACTCTTCAAGTTATGACTGGGCAGCTCAGATGAGAATCTGTTTCTTACAAGGGGAAATTACCTCCCTTAAATTAACACAACCAACAGAAGGATAGGATAAATAATCCATCCCATTCTTCAGAGCAAGAGTGTAAATACAGGTAAGTATTCTGTAGCTTGAAGAAGTGATGAATCTGTATTTATTCACCTCTTCAGGTAAAATAAAGCTGCTCCCATAAATTTACAATCAGAAGTCCTTTCTTTTACTATGTACAGAAATAAAAGCTCACATTTCAACAGTAGTATGGACTATATATATATTCAGTGTTTAAAGCTGATGATAAAAAAAAAGCGTAGGAAAGAAGCAGATTGCTCTAGTAATTATATAAGATGCAGCAGTCATGTAATTCTGCAGTGATAAGCTTTTATTTAGGTAAAGTCTTTCAGCATATAGAGAATTTTCACATACAATGAAAATGTATGGGGTATTTTGACAGCTTATATTTCCATTCCATTTTCTCTAATTTTTCACCTAAAACAACTTTATGTTGTTAAGATTTCTTTTTAAATGTGATTTTATTTGAAAGCATTGCTAAAATACTCTGATTAATTTTGGCAGCAAATGCAATGAAGTAATTTGCCTGTCTGTTACACTTCTGTACGTCAAGAAACACAGTGAAAAACTCAAGAAACAAAATTACAAATCTGGGCTTGTTTTTACTTCAGCTTGAACAGAATTACAGTCACCCCTTTCATCCCAGCCACTGATGGACTTCATCTGAAGTCTCCTGGGGACCACATGAAATTATAAGAACTTGGGGGAAGAATGAAATTTTAAGGATTTGGGGCAAGAATGAGGGAAGAGCCTGTGAGTCCAGAAGGGATGCAGAGGAGGTTCCAGGAAGGCAGAGAGGCTCCCGAGTGGATCAGCCCTTCCTTAGTGCACCTGAGCTGTCCCCTGAGCTGCTGTGCTCGCAGGGACGTGCAACACTCCTTGCATCACAGGAAGAAATGAAAGATGCTCGGAGCTGCAAGAAAAGGGTGAGATTTTGGCTAAGAGCTGTTTGCAGGAGTTTCCTTGCAGAGCGTTTGCTAAGTGCCCCGGGCTGGGTGTTTGAACAAGGGCTGGTCTCACACACACAGTGTGCTGTTCATGGCTAATCCCTCCCAGGTCAAATAACGCTCTGAGTCACCACAGCCATCGCCAAGGCAACTGTGGAACATACAGAGTAAACACATGATTACAGATTCACTGTGCGTCCAGGAAGGAGGAGGAGGAGGAAGAGCTGCACTGAAGTAAGTCATACTTGCACTGAAGTCAGTGTAATCACTGCTAAAACAACACTGGACAAATGAACAGGTGTCAGCAAAGGGTATGAAAAAATTAGGCTTTTCCCATTTCTTGATTTGCCTTTCTTCAACAACCTCTTCATCATTGAAGTATTTATTTTCTTAGGCAGTCTCACCAAAATGAGGTATGAGCATAGAGGAGGGTGGTTATACATATGGCTACTTGACATCTGAGATGTCACCTCTTCCTTGCACCACAGCCCTGCACAGTGCAGGAATGAGACTACCTTTCTGAAAGGTCCCTTAAAACTCTGTCTGAAACAAGCTGTATTTTGGGACAGCACCCATCCCAGTCCAGCTTCACACGCCACAAGATCATGACTATGCTGGGTAAAAAAAAAAAAAAAAAAAAAGAAAAAGAAAACCAACAAAACAATCCATTATTGCTAAAGGAACAATTGAGAGAAATTCCCTCTTTTCCTTTTGAATCATGAACGGCGTCAGATTTTCCCTCTAACAGCACCAAAAGGAGCTGCAGGGAGCCCTCCCCAGTGACTCTGTTACATCTGGGGCTGGCAGGACAGGCAGTGCCCAGAGCATCACTCTGGTCCCACCTGGCAGCCACCGCCCTGGCCACGTCCAGCACTGCTGCAAGGGCAGCAGAGAGGGGAAAGTGTCCTTCCTGCCCCGAAATCCCATCCAGCAGGCTGGCTCCCACATGGACCCAAGGGAACACTGAAGCTTTTCAGTTCCTTCTTGGCGCAGCAGCCACAGCCCCGAGGGAGAGGTGAAGTCATTTTGAGCAGCGTTGGCAGAGCCCCACGCCCACCACACAAAAGCAGGGAAGGAGTCACCCCCTCTTGCTCTTCTGGGAGAAAATAAGCACTAATCTAATTGATTGCACGGGGCTCTAGTCATCAGTAGCCATAAAAAGGCTTCTCTTCCCAAGCCAACTGAACAACATCAGCGGCACAAAAAGAGGAGGAAATGAAAAAAATGGAGCAGCCAACTTTTAGCCACTCATTCCCAAGAGAAAACAACTCCAAATTTTACTCCACGTGCATCTCACACGAAACAATACTTAGGAGGTAGATGAAAAGACAAACCCAAGAAAAACACTTGATGGCCTGAGTTACACTGTGTGTAGTGAAAATGTCAGGCGTTTTTCTCACACTGGTAGCAATGTGCTGCATAGCAACAAGTCAGAATGAAAGGTTAATGGTGAGGCCTGCAGCCTGGAACATGCTCATTCCCACGGTCCTGAAGTCACCAAAGGGAAGTGCTGATTGGTTTTGTTTTGTTGGTGGCACAAAGGATAAAAACAGAGGTGGGCTTTCATGTGGAAACCCACCTCATCTGAACCAGCCATGAAGAGATGGCACTGAGCAGCACATCACCTGTACTGCAGGAGCCCCAGAAATGCTCTGTGAGCTCTGAGCTGAACAGGATTTAGGGGAAAGGCTTGTATTTTACCAGGAAGAGAACAATGAACCTCACCAAGTCAAGCAGATGATGAGTGCAGCTAAGACTTTACTGGGCTGTCCACCATTTGGGCAATAGCATTTTTAACTTTACAAATGTATATTCCACCATCTTTGCTGCATTTAAAAGCCTTTTACTATGTGCATGTGTAACTGTAAGTTTTCTACAGTAGTATCTCATAGTTACATATTAAATAACTGCAATCTCAAAGTCATATAATTCTAGTGAAATCAAGTAAGAGGTTTTTAAAAGGCAAAAGCAGTCATCCAAACCACATGTTCTATTCCTTGTGAATGTGTATATGAGGAAAAAGTCAACCAAGCAAATAGCATTACATTCCAGTCCACTTATAGTAACCAAATCTCACAGACTGATGATACACTGATATGCAAAGAAAAGCAATTGTTTACCAGGAGAAATTGTCTCCAGACTCCCAGGATTAATCTTTCTCGTGCTTGTGCAGTGTTGGACAGTTGACCCAGTGAAGACCAAATAAAAAACTACATCATCTTCAACTTTATCTTCCTCAGTCAGCTGCACTGTAATAACAGAGTCACCCTAGGAAAAAGGACAAGAAACAAGATCAGGTTTACATGACAAGAACTGCATCATCTGAAATAAAATTACTCTTCCTACAAGGTTCACACTCTCCATTCATACACTCCTTTCATAGGACCCAGTGCCCATCCTAATTTTCAGATATGCAAGTCAAAGCCTGCCAACATCTAGGAAAGAAGTTGAATGCAGCTCTAGGAAGAGACATGCAGGAATCTCCAGGGTATATTCAAAATATCAACTTAATATGGTGAATCACACCAAGTCTGACAAAGATGTGCACGCTACACACAAGGGTTCTTGAACACACATATACAGACATATATAACAGAATATATACATATATACTACATATCAGAATATAGACATATATAACAGAAATGAGATAGTGGCCAAAATTGCCTCTAATTTCAGAAATCTGAAAAAATGCCCTAATTCTTGCTTAAGCACTCACATTTCCCCTGTCCAAGCTAACACTGTAACCAGAGATCCAACTTGATTACGGAACATATTTCTCATCTACAATCCACAAGTATACAAAGATACCAAAGTTTCATATCAAATGAGATTTTTTCCACCTTCCTTACAAAGAAACCGTAACTGTGGTGGCACAGACAGTGGTAGCTCTTCTCACTCATCAGATAAGCTCATGCCTTGGTGAAAAGATCTATGTGTTAGCAAATACAGCAGTTCTTCGAGCCTTGAGGAAAAAAAACGCTCATGATCAGTTGGTTAAATTCTACTGCTTAGTATTATGGAGGGTTTACTTCAGTATCACAACATATTTTATCATTTAGTTTATCTTTGCACTCAGGAAAAATTATATTTATAAAGGGTGCACATGGTTAACCCAGCAAAGGGTACAGTAAATACACCTGAAATTCCTACATCTGCATGGGAAAGAACATGGGCAATATGCACCAATTTCAGTATTCCGTGGAGAAGAAAAAGCAAGGAAAGAGGATGGCTTACAGTTACTGCAGAACTAAGTGAGGCATTTTCATTTGATGAAAAAATCGTAAGACTCACTTTGGTAGGAAAAGACCTCCAAGAGCATCATGTTAACCCAGCATTGTCAAGCCATCACTAACCATGTCCCCAAGTGCCACATCTATGCATCTTTTAAATGCCTCTGGGGTCTCCCCATGCTTTGTTTATTAGCCTGAAAACATTATATAAACTACAAGACACTGAGAACAACAGTCTGTGATGTGACCTCCTGTCCCTTTTCTATCGAGATCAGAAGCAGGTGGATGCCCCAGTTTTACACAGCAGCTGAGGCTGCCTGCTCCCTGCCACCACCCCACTGAGCATATGATTACAGCTGCAAATCTGGAAAAGATTTTATTATTATTATTATTGTTATTGCAGATTATGTAATTCTGATTTGCATATTCAAGAGAATGCATGAGTAATTTCCTTTAAAACCTCCCCCTTAAGATCACTGAGTTCATCCCTTCTCTTTGTCAAATACAACTGCTGTAGAAAATTCCCAGACTTCCAGGCCCTCCTGTATATCCGTCCTGTGTTAGCATCGCTTCCCACACTCTGCCTCACGTCTCCCTCTTCTCTCCCTCAGCTCCTTTTACGTGTCCTCCTCCAAGTTTATGTCCAGTTCTCCCCTGATGCAGCCCATCTGGCACCTCTTGCCAGGGGCAGGACTGCACCTTATTTTATACAAACAAGGTTTTGCAGGGTAAGTTCACGAGCAGTCACTGGTCTTAAAATATGTGGGTCAATGCTGTGACACAGGAAAGAAAACCATAAATTCAAGAACTGCATAACCTCATGGAGCAGCGAGTGTATTTTGTATTTTCAGAGGTTGTAGAGTTACAAATGTAAATTTTAGGAAGGTCTCACGCGATAATATCAGACCAGACTTCCAGCTGGGGAGGAAGGAACCATGTAGCAAAAGTCTATCTTGTATAGAGTCAGTGCTAAAATAAAAACAGGTGCAAAAGGAAATAAATCAAGCTTTAAATTCGAGCATGACCAGTTCACATGCTGAGTTGAAAACTAAATATTCCATTTCAAGCAAATGGATCCAGATTTGAGCTGATGTTCAAAAAAACAAAAGCTTGAGTTTTAACCTACAAACCATTTGTGCTTTGTTTTTTTATATCTGTCTTTGTTCAAACCACTTCTCCCTTAAGGCATGAACATACAAAGTACTTAAACAGATTTAAAATGCAGGTGGCACTTCAGAACACGCACCAACAGCACTGAGTGTTTAACATGGTATCCTTCAAAAGAGATTTTTCTTTTATTTAACTCAGAAATAAAGGACAGCTAGTCTAATTTTTGTGAAATCAAAGCAAACTGATATAGTTTTTGTGAAAAGGCACCTGTCTATCCATGCAAACTACTCACATTCCTAGGAAAAGCAATTTAATTTGCATCAATATTACAAATGACAATTCGCATATTTAGTTTTTACAGAAAACCTAATAAATACACATAAGAAACCTCAACACCAAACACCAGAGGTTCCACATAACCTGAAATCTAAGCTGGAACTTAAACATATAGCTGAAGTTATTTAGATACCTGACTTAATTTTGAAGGTGAAAGGTGGTCAGACCAGTGACCTCCAGCAGATCTTTCCAACCCACTTGTTCCACTCCTTAGATTTTAATTCAGTTATTGTTTAAGTCTAGGGAGATTACAAATTATCATCAGCTGGTATCAATTTAAAAGGTTCTTCAGCTGTGTCTCAGCAGCACTTCATGGTGGGAGGGTCTCCACCACCCTGCTCCCAACTCTTCTGGAGGATCCTTCAGCCAGGACTGTGGGACACTGAGCATCTTAATTATTGGATTTTTTACTTTAATTTTTAAGCTGTCTCCAAATACCTTTGGTAAGACTGATAATGTGCTACTTAACTGCTGTGTCCTTCAGTTTCCCTGCAAGTATCACCTGAGCTAACTCAGGTCACTGTGCTGATGTCATCCAAGAAACAAAAAACCCTCCTTTTTCAACACAGTTCTCTACCTCCCAGTTAGTGACAATTTCATTGTTCACTGCCAATTTTCATTTGATTTTTAAGTTATTCAAACAATGTATTTATTTGGAAAGGAAATAATGCACAGAACAAACCCCTCTCTTTCCAAGATTTTTGGAGTTAAAGAAAATCAGTTACAAATGCAGCCAAATTCCTCCAACCCACATAGAAGACTTTCCAACAGCCCTATTGCATTCAGCCTCCACAAACATTTTAATTGAAGTATGTTTACCTTTATTCATTTAATATTGTCCAAAAAATGTCATCTGTTCAGGATCACTGCCACACAAGGTGGTTATTATAACCCTTCTTTCATCCCAAATGGCTAGAAATGGGAGGCCAGCCTCCCAATATCCCTTTGGTGAAAGTACAGACAGATCAAAGCCATTCTCTGGAATGCTCCAACAAATAAGAATAATTTAATTTCAAAACTAGTTTGGATCGACTAATATTTACTTGGCTTAAAGCCCATTGGAAATGAAAACATTCCATCTTGGTCCATTCATGAAAGAGGCCACCCTGTCCCTTGTTTGGATCTGAAAAATCCCTGGTCTCAGATGTAACGGGATGTAAAGGAGGTGGGTGTGGCTCTTCCCTCTACACACATTCCCTTTTCCAAACCACAGGGAGAAAGCAGGTCTGCCTCACCATGGGACAGGTGCACTGGAAAAGCCAAGCCTGACCTCGAGCTTTTAACTAGAAAACAACATAGAAATGGATTTTAGTGTGGCCCATCTCTGAAGTGTTGGCTTAGTTAAGGCAGCAGAAATACAATTATCTCTAAAAAGGCCCAAATGCTGACATTAGAACTAAACCCCAGACCTATCTAGGTAAGGCACCTGTTTGTCAGCAGGATTTGCTGGCATTAGCACAACTCCACCTTTTTAGGTAGTAGGTTTTCCAGCAGCTGTGGCTGGTGTGTAGGCAAAGCACAAACAACTCCAAGTTAGCCTGTTGAAATGGACTATTTACCTTCAAAGGCTTTTTTTTTTTTTAATAGATGACCTCAGGAATATTTGGAAGTGGAAACAAAGTGAACAAAATCTTTACACTCAAAAGAATTAAGATCATTTATGTAATTGCCTCAAAAATACTATCCATGTTCCAAAAAGAAATAATTGTTGTAAGCATATAAACACATCTTTCTTTTCCACTTCAGGCTCTGGAAATCTGTCTGGTTTGGGGGAATTGATCATCATTTGGGACCATGAAAACAGCCCTGGCAAATGCAAAACTCCAGGCTTCAAGATGAAAACCATGAGTTTAGTTAGCAGCAGGGAAGGTTCCCCAAGGGATATCAGCTCTACCAGAAACAGGCATGCTTGTCAACAATGGACTGAAAAGGGAAAAAAGTATTCTTAACATGCTGGCTAACAAATTTTAACATTTCTGAAAACAAAAACAACAACAACAAAAAAAAAACCCAAACCCCTCCCCCCAAAAAACCCCAACATAAACACACCAAAAAAGCCCCCACAAAAACCCATAGACAAAAAACAACCACCAACAAAAACATCCCAAAAAACATCCCAAAAAAACCAAAAAGGCAAGTTTTATTTTTGTGGCTGCAGCATTTAATTTCTAAGCTGGTTTTTCCCCCCCATGGTTCATACTGGGAGTTTTAAAGAACATTACTTAAGCCACTAACCACCCACTCATCTCCACACACGAAATCTAAAAATACTTATGAAAACTAAGTGTGCATTAGATGGCACTACTGCAGCACTCAATTGTTACTTTAACTATCTCCTTTTCATGAGAAAACACCAACAACCAGTAATCATTAATTTATTCTACCCAGAAAAGCAAAATACAAAAATTGCTGCTGACCACTGACAGCAAACTGTGGCTGTGTTCTCATGCAGCACAAGCCTACTGAATGGGTTGGAGATTCATGTGAAGGGAAGAAAGCTTCCTTCCCTAGGTATTTCCTTCTAAGAGTTGTAGATTTTGGGGTTATGATGCATTATTAAATAGGCTGGATTAGATGAGTAAATGTAACCTGCCATTGTAACAAGTTTTGGTTTGTTTCCCCTACTCACAACATGAATCAGGCTCTTGGTGAGTCACTGCTTTATTGCAATTTTGATTCTTCCCCTTTGGGAAGCCCTAAACTCCTCCCAAGAGAGCTTCACCATACCCAGTACAGCACAAAAATCCCATCTGTGTTTTTTTCCTCCACCTGCAGTTCAGGCTTATTGGTACCTTTATTTATTAATTTTTAGATGGAGATGAACTCACTGTTACCCCAGCTACTGGCTTGACACAGAGTACCCAGGCAGGAATTCCAGGGGGAGGCAAGTCCTTTCACATCCCTGTGCTTTGAGTTTCTCCATCAATGAAATGGGAATTGTGGTCTAAACACTGAGCACTTTTCATACAGATGGCTTTTAAAGGAACAGCTGGCTTTTCAATCACCTGGCGTTTTCTTTGGAAAGTGTGCAGCACTGACAATAATTAAACTAGACAAAATCAAAGACACAGTTGAGACAATTCCACCTCAAAGTGAGAACTGCAGAGTCTGAAAGCAGCTGGAACATGGAAAAGGCAACTGCAAGGCACCTTTATAAAATGTAGCAGAAATCATCAAATAAGGAAAAAAGTACAATATACTTGTTCAGATGCTCGATGATCCATTACCATCTAGCTCTGTCAGTACACAAAGAGATCAGCAGCTGAACTTTTGCTCCCAGACAGTTCCCATATCGCAGCTGAGTACCCTGGAAGATCCCTCCCATCTAAGGTTACTTTGGGTTGGTGCAAACTTGTGCTCAAACCCTCGGAGAATGACATCTGGAAAGGACACATGGACATCCCCATGCAGAACAAAACCATGTGTAGCCACACAGGCTCCTGACTGCAAAAGGAAATGGTGGTTTGGGCAACTATTTTTAGAGCAAACATGACAGTGCTCTCATCTCCTGGAATAACCCTTTGATTGAGAAAGGCTTAGATCCCAGTTTTTCCAGGTCTGAGTAAGTGTTCCAGCCAGTCAGCTGTGACACAGCACTATTGCTGCTGGCTCCAAAAACCACAGGATGCTCTTCTTCCATGGCAAGAGAATGTGTCCACCAAACTCTTCCAGGCTGCTATTCCCAGGTTAACAGATGAACAGCTCACACTTGAGGGGCAGAATATGGGGATGGGTCCTACCTCCAAAACACCCAGCTGAGTCCCCTCCCCTCTCTGAGTTTGTCAGTGGATCTCAAATGCCTCAGCCTGGAACATCCATCCCCTTTTCCAGAAGTGGCCATTTAGCCTGCGAGCTCCCAGCACATGGCTAGAAAAGGAAGGGACCATGGGAGGAGGTCCGAAGTATCTGTTACAGCGAGGTAACAGCAATCATTACAGACATCCTCAAGTTCACCACTATGGAGTGACTCAGAGGAGCACTTAGGAGGAAAAAAAAATAATTTCAAACACAGTTCATTCTGCAGAACTCCAGGCTCCAGGAACAAAGGTATGGCTGTGAAATCTGTCTGAACATGAGCAGCTCTAGAAATCCCCTCTCACCTGTAGATATCCCCCATGATAAAGGCAGTGACCTGGGTCAGGAGCAGGGAGAAAGATGGATGTCCTTGGGGTAGAGCGTTGCAACCTCCTGCAGATAAAACCTTCAGGGAAAGACTCCAGAAATAAACAGAATGGCAAGCTGCCAAGTTTTGGGGCAGTCATAGTCAATGACTTCAAATTCCTTGATCTTAAAGCATGAAGCAGAGAAGTTTTCCTAATAAAAAAAAAAAAAAACCACAAACACCCACACAAAAGAAGCCAACAAGAATAACTCAAATGGTTTAAATAAAATAAATATTTTTTTTTTAATGGACCTCCAGATCTAACCTTATTTCCTTTTTAAATTAACAGCAGTGCTATTATTTTACCAGTGAAAGGTTTCAGGTTAACAGCACAGATACTGGAGCACCTCTGTGATTAGAAAGCCAGATTTTGCAAAGCATTCTCTCATTCTTTGGAAAATACAATCACAGACCTTTCTGACTTGCCTGCAGGCCACCAAAAGAGCAGAATGATGGCAGACATTTTTCTGCCAGCCCACAGAGCAAATCAAGGTGATACCTTCCATATTTCACTAACACTGCACTGAGCCAAGTGATCTCCTCTTCCAAAACTAGCCACAAAGCCATGACTTGAAACACTGATATACAGACAAAATAACTTTCTACTCTCCACCACTTTCATTCCTCAAAGGTGAAAAAGAATTTGGTCCAAAAATAAGATTAGCTTAGCACATTGACGGATGAAATGTTGACACAAGTGCAGAGTCAAAAGACAATTTATTCAAGACTCTTAGGGCAAAAAAGAATTTGTGGGAAAACAAGGACATTTATGATAAACAGCCCTGAGCTGTTGCCTCCAGGTCCAAGCTGGTTCTCATGGATCCACCCCGAGTGAAACCTGTGATAAAAAACACAGCATGGACACCCTCAACTTGCCTGTCTGCAGAGCCAACATTGTTAGGGCTGATTTATTAACAGCATCTCACAACCTCAACCACGGCCCAGGCCAGTCCAGGTGTCTAATCCTGCAGCAGGATTTGCTTGCAAAGGGATAAAAGGTCTGAGGAAAGCGAGGGGTGGATTTTCTACGCTGAACCAGTGCAAGCAGCACAAACTCCTGTGGAAATGGGTATGCTCCAAGAAATCCATTATTAGTGGCCCACATCCTTTGACAAAGAATGTCTCTGTCAGCCTCCAAATCAATCACCTCCAAGATGAGTCTTTATTGAGTGGCAAGATGCTATTATAACCATCATACACATATTAATCCATGCTGCTCAAAGGAGCTCTCTACAGAGTGCCAGCAGAAATCCATCAAAGTAACAGGATCTCGTTAGTGCTGAAAGAGACACATGATTTATCATCATGTAGAGATCTTCCTGACATGCCACTCTGCTAGCCAGAGCCAGGCAGGTTTATTAGATTGGGCTGTTAATAGCTGATTTAGCTGTACCACTGCCTTAGCACGGGGCTCCACGTGCTCTGCAGCACTCGCTCAGAACATGCAGGGTGCATCAGCTCAGTGCCAGCCTGTGCTGCACACAGACAGCCCTCACAAAACCAAACAGCCAAGGTCACTCCTAATCATGTTAGCATACACGGAAACATGGTAAAATTAACAGTACAATTAGCAGCAAAATCAAACTTAGGGAGAAAACAGAAAGGATAAGAAGAGTGCCATTCAACATTTTGTACTAAATGTAAACACCCAGGGGAAAACTGCAATGGGGACTTTATTGTTTTGGTGAATTTGGCAGTACAGTAAAGAAAGTATCAAGTGAATTTTCATTTATTCAGGCAGCTTAGTGTTAGCCAGGCTATCAACTGAAAGAATTGTGAACTTTCTGGCCTGAATAAGCAAGTAGTGGCAGTAACCCCAAGCCCCTTCCACCACAAACCCTGTACAGCTCTGGTATAGAGAAGGAGGTGTAGATGTACACAAAAGCAGTAACAAATTTGGGTTAACCTTTAAATTATGCAAGAGTCCCTGTAATGTCACAATGAACACGAAGACAGGACAAAAGAAAGGGGGAAATTTCCATGTTGCAGAATGTCCCCTCCAGTACCATCCATCCAGTTTCTAAGTACTGGTCTTACTTTTAGGCTTTTTTTTTCTGAGATTCTGGAAACTACTTCAATCAGTTCCTAGAAAAACACACCCAAATTGATGTGGATGTCTCCCTCTGGCCTCATCCTAAAGCCTCTTCTGTTCTTCATTACACTTACGAGAAGCAAACCAGGTAATTTTATAACCAGCTGCTTGAGTGATTGATAGTATTTCCTACTAATTGCCCATCTAGCAATAACAAAATTGCAGTGCTTAGGAGCAATAGCAGGCAGTCTGAATGTGTGCAGTGACTAAGAGAAATCCAGCTACTCTCTTGGCACCAGAAGGATGGAAAGAGTCACAATTCCTGGAAGATAAAGTACATATGATGACATATTATTAGAAGCAATCTTCTACCACTGGAGTATTTTCACAAATAGCCTTGGGGGTGTCTTAAAGAAAACCAAAAGAAAAAAAAAATCAGGTTTGAACACTAAGGTTCAAAAGCAGAAGAGAGCTGAAGGATGGCTTTTTTCCTGGTACTTCAGCCTCCTCTACAGTACAGCAGAACCTTCAGAGAGACAGAGCTCAGTGTGTTCCAGAGCACTCATTTTCCTGCCAGCTGCAAAATATCTTCGCCAGTCTTTAAATTTTTCACAGCTACAGCACTTGGAGCTACTGCAATGACCGAGACACTTTTTAAAGTGACATTTTTGCCATTAGAGAACAGAAACCATTACAATCATTACCTTACTGATAAAGTAATCCCCCCCAACCACAAAGGCAGACAGATGAAACTTTTATGACGTTTAAAATAAGCACTTTAAAACAGCAATACAAACACAGACTGCTCTGAAATTGTGTCCTGCGACAGAGCTGCCACTTGATGGCACTGCACAGCATCGAGCTACAGTGGTTCACAATTTTATCTTCCACTTAAGCACAATATGGAAATGCTTTACTGAGCCAGGCAGAGGACCAGCACTTGCAGGGAGACCACATCCAACATAGCCTTTGGAAGCAATGGGAAGTACTGCAGCAGAGTGCAGGGGATTTGGGAGGCTATGTGAAATTCTGGCTTCATGAAATCAACATCTTCATGAGCACTGCTCTCACATCAGCTTTGCTGTCAGAACTGCCTCTAGCTGAACAAAATGACTGTCAGCACTTTGTTACAGGAAATACAGCAGGGGCATGTATCCTGAGGAATGACATGGGAAATGTGTTTGTTCATTCTAAAGGTAACATAAGAATACAACCCACAGTGGAACAGTAGTTGAAGACTTATTTTTTCTCTCTTAAACCCAAATGTAGACCTCCACAGCTTTATTCCTCCTGACAGGAGAGGAGGCAACAGTGTCAAGGATGGGACACCACCTCTTGTGTCTGTCCAGCTACTCCCAGCTCATCAGCTACCACAAGAAATAATGAATCCCAAACACAGAGCCCAAGACAGGTACATAATTTCACCCAATTTTAATGTAACTCTTAGTGTGATACTTTAAGGATTCCTTCTGCAGTTTCAGAATACAGAAGAAAGCAATCTAACAGCTCCCCAAGAGCAGATCATTGTCTCTGCTTTCCCACCCCTACCAGCTATACCAGCTCTGGCATCTTCTGCAAGTCACATTAAAGTTCACATGTAATGCTGCAAAGTAGTGGTGAGTTAAGGGCAGAATTTCAGAGCAGTGCTCCAGACTTCAAGCCAGACTGTTTATTGTTTACCAGCACTTTCACACCCACAAAACAGGATCACAGAAGAAAAGTTCAAATGGATAATGAGGGGAGGAGGGCTTTGAACCCATATCCAGCACTTTTAGTTTCAGACAATATGGAAGAAGGGTTGAGAAAAGGCCTCTGAGCTGTAATCTAAGAAAGTTTCTCCTGGAGGAAGATGCTCCTGATGGTCTGGCAGCCTCATCCGACTTCTCCAGGCAAAGCAAATGCACAAAAGTGACCATTTCACCAGCAGCCCTATGCTAACATCACACAGATCTCATGAGCTAAAGAATGTCTCTCTTAAGAGGAGTAAGCCAAGCAATCAGCCTCATAATAAGCAGACTGAGCAGAAGTCTGCACTGAGGTATGACAGAACCCAGAAGCAGCAGGGAGCTTGCCAGGGGACGGTGCTGAGCTCAGGTGGCAGCTGCCAGACACCCATTGCCACAGAAGGGACAGCTTCTTGCATAATGCAGAGCAGAATTTGGGAAGTGGAGGATGAAAAGAATCTAAATCAAAGATCTGAGTGACAAAAACTTAAAAGATGAGGTCAAGCACAGTTTAGTGAGGAAAGTATTTTGCCTGGAGAATTAAAGCAGAGCCAGACAAGCTGCAATATACTCCTCTCAAAAAAAAAAAAATCAGTTTATTCAGGCGCCCCAGCTGACTTTCTTAAAACCAACCAACCATCAGGTTCTTCCACAAGCAATGCAAGCAAATATTTTATTTGTAAAAGGTGTTCAGAGGCCTCCACTCATTCATTACTCAAAGACATTTTGAAGGTAGGGCAGAAAACTAGTTTGTCATTAAGAAGAAATCAAGTACCCAACAAATAAAAGAGCTTTATCAGATCCTCTCACCACAGAGCTGAACTAAACATCAAGGATAGCTGTCTTCTTGCCTAAGGACCTTGAGAGAAACAAAGACAGGGCTTCTGGATAGTGACTTTCCTGAGAAATACCCACATCAAAAGCATGTGTGGTATGTTCTCCTTTTTCTGCTGGACTGACCTCAGACATTCAGGCAGCTCAGTGGCCTTTGTCACCATAGATGCCACTAAGCAAACAAGTTCTGCTTTAGTAGAACAGTAACTTAAGCACAGCTGCCAACCTCATGACTGCATCTTACTGTAGAACTATAAAAGTATTTCATTTTGTCCTTTTGTCCCCTTGGTAGAGATTTCTAAAGAACACTAATTGGAGATATTTCACAGAGATTATGTTTTATGTTGTATAGCACACAAGAGTGTACAAGTGACACCTGAGATAAGAAGCCAGATGTGAGGCACACACAGGTACAACACCTCACTGCACTCAGGGACACGGGGAGCCACAGCACTTGGGACAGACACTGCTGCCACCAGCCTCAAAACTCTGCATTGTGAACATTTTTTCTTCAATTCTTTAATATTAACTCAGAAGGTGGAGGGGGTTGAAACATAAACATCAGAGGGTATTACAATTTTCTCAGGTATACACAGTGCACTTCATTCTATATGAATATGTAAGTGGAAGGAAAATATTACAAGAATTATCCTTTTTTTCAGTTTTAGATTAAAGCAGGACAAACTGGGAGATGTACAGGAGCAGTTCACTCATTAACAGAAGAGGACCTACTGTACCCAAACCCCAGGTTATATTAAGAGAGGGTCAATGCATTCCTTCTGAGGCTTTTGAAGTTCATTCTTCATTAAGCTGCATGCCATTTTGCCTTGGAAGTGGGAGCTCTCATCTCTATCAAAAAGTCTCCTTGAGAAACTCTGCAGGTTACACAGCTCCTAAGTGGCAGTTTAGACAAGAGACTCCATCCACAGACCTGATTAAAGACCAAAGTCAATGGCAGCATTTTTATCAATTAAGTGTTTGCCCTCTCATGCAATCACCAGTTATGACACATTTGGATTTGTCACTCCACATAACGTGGGCACACCTTAGACAAACCATGCAGAGGAGGAGTGCTGTGATTTAAAACAAGTTTGTTCCTTTTAATCTAAAAGGAAAAAGGAAAGAAAGTTTGCAGCAATACATCATGCTTCTCCAGCTGCTAATCTTTTCCATTTCACACCCACTGATCATTATCACCATGAAAAAATATTCCCGTCTTAAAGGCAGATCTAAGGTTGTAACCTTGGTTGCAATCAAGAGTAGGTGAGATGAATGTTTCCCAACACATTCCCTGCATGTCATCCCAGTGCTTTTCCAAAACATTCATACCCAAATACTGCTCTGAGGTCATTTTTCAAAAAAAAACCCCAAACTAACATTGATTTCAGAGATGTAGGAGATGCAACTGGGTTACAAAAATTATCAAAATTCTAAAGACTCCAGAGCCAGCAGAGGCTGAAGTCAGAAGCTGTGCACATCACTTTTGAAGGGAGATTTTCAGGACACTCTGTGCAGCTGAAGACACAACCTTAATCATTCGTTCAGGTGTACTCTATATTTATTAAAGTTTGGGTGGATATAAGGATATGGCTTGTGAACCTTGATCCTTTTGAAATTAAATCTCCTGCTGAATAATCTGCACAACTCCCAGTTAATGATAATGTTTCTAAAAAGATCAACACTTCACATTTGCAAAGCACTTTCCCATGGATGTTAGCAACAGTGGAGTTTAATCTAAGTGACTAATGTAAACAATCTCATCTATAAACTGAGAATTAATGAATCACAACAATAAAAAGGCCACTAATAATAAGCTTCCATTGTTCAGAGCATTGTTAATCCTTTTTTTTTATAGTCCTAGGTGATCTGGATATTCCAATACAACAATCACAAGAGCCAGGAAATACCTTATAATGCTGAAGTTGAAATTTTGACTTTTGGTGGTAGGAGATGGAACTTTTATAAAAAGACAACAATCACTGAGGTCACTGCAAGCATGGAAAAAAAAAACAAAACAAACAAAACTGAAGTTTGTGATTTCTTATCTCCCACTCTCCTGTTCCACCCCAGCCCTGCCAGCAAACAGAACAGCTTTGTCCTTCAGCTTTGAGACCCTGGGCTCCCTGAGCACAAAGTCCCAGGCAGACCACAAGTAAGGTGTGAGACACTGTCCTCCATCCTCTGCACTGTGCCCGATAATAATTCCCATATCAACAGCATGGCACCGAAATACAAGAGGGAAGTGAGTAAAGTTAGTTTTGGATTGAATCCAGTGTCTGTGCACCTATAAAGATGCTCCCAACTGCAGTCTGAGGCAGATAACCAAAGGACTGCCCGGCCACGTGCACTTTTTTTTTTTAGCAGCTGAAGAAATCGATGCATCTTAAGGAAGTGGGTTTGAACATTTTTATTTCAAATTCACCCCACAATATTGAGCCACAGGCTTTGCTAAGTCCCACCACCCTTTCTAAATGCAGTTCCATGCTGACAGTGGTAGGGGTGAAGGAGCTGCTTGTCCCCCAGCCCACGTGAGCAGCGGCATCGCTCAGTCGCACCCGAGCTAAATTGGGGAACGCTTCCCTACCCTTATCTCTCCTGGCACCAACTCCTCAGCCCCATGACTGCACTGCTGGGAGCAGCTCCCAGGGCCAGGGGAGCTCCTTAAACAGCTCGTTAGTGGAGGCAGCAACAGCTCTGGGTGACACAGGCAGTGCTCCTGGGGGACAGGAGCCAGCTGTTCACAGAGCAGAGGAGGAGCAGCTGTCCCAGCCCAAACCTGCAACAATGCTGAGCTCCAGCTCCTGGCAACCTCATCAACAAGAGAACAATGAGGCAAGGCTGAAATGAGGCACTGAACCACAAAAACACAACACTCGCTATTACAGGATATGTTTTCCACCTTATTTCTTAATCTTCACACTTATCATGGCCAGTAGTCTCATCATTTCAGGCTGTGACCTCTCAGTGGTCACAAGCTCTGCAGAGGCAGGACAGATGATTTTTACAGAAGAGGTAAATAGAAGTTCAAGCAGCCAAAAGAAAGTACCAAGAAGGATACAGCAGGTGGTCTTCCTTCCTTTTGTGCACACTGATTGGAGTAATACAAGAATCTCTATCTCTCTATTGGTGTGAATGTGGAAATACCATCTTTTCCATCATGCAAAAAACATTGGCCCCAAGTACATTGGACATCTCCAGGTTCCCAAACCCCTTTTCTTAATTATAGTTGTGAAATCTGGGCAACCTGGTAATTACCAAATAGGATAAAGTATGCTTTAGCTCTCTAATTGGCTTCCAGGAACTGAACTGGAGACATCATTTTTTTACTTTCTCCTCCTAAAAGCTCCTCCTAAAAGGAGCTCAGTAATGCTACTGATGAAAACAACAATCTAATGGATCTTTCAGGATGAAACTCATGGCAGATTTAGTAAAAAAAAAAAAACCACTTAAAAATTACATAATCCTTAATTTAAAATATTAGCTTAAAAGAGGAAGATGCAAAGGTGTCAAAAACAAAAGGGTCAAGTGTGGAAGAAGCATGTTTTCCTGAAAGTAAAGATAGGGAAATCCTCTGACATGTCAGTATTGCCTGTTATTTCCAGTCATTCACAGAGATGAAATTCCTTATGGAGGAATTAACAGGATACTGTTCTCAGTAATTTGGAAACAAGATCAAGGAGGCTGTATGTGAAAAATGGAGTTGCCATCACTCTGAAGAAGGAATGTGGTGAGGTTTGTTATTTGCCTCCCGAAAGCCAGGCCACAAGACTGCTGTGTCTGCCTTTAGAAAAATAGAAATACCAGGAAGATACCCTTTTCTTTGTGTTCTGCTGGCACCTAACAACTCTCAGATGAGCTGTCAATTAGCAACACATGGATAACAAAACTGATCTTAAAATGTACAAAGCATTTATACTGAGAGCAAACACAAAAACTAAATCTTGACCTTTCAAATTTCCTTAAGCTACCAATGAATTTGTTTTTTTGAAATGGAGTTGATTTGTGTATACACCTGGCCAGGGGAAGAGAGAAAAGGGAATCACTGATGTATTAATAATGTAACTTATTTGCATTGCAAAGAAACACTATACCAAGTGCCATACAATCATTATTTTACACCAGGCTACGTTTGACCTCAGCCCAGTTTTCTGTCACATGGGGATGAGGACTTCTAAGTGTACCACTTGAGTATTACATATTCAATGAAACTCCACACAAAACAGTGGGAAAAAAACTAATTCAGTAGACAACCCTGAGAAAAGAAAGCCATTTGCAAAGTCATACACTGTTCAAATAACATGAGGATAATTTAGTTCTGCATTACACCATTCATGTGTTTCTACTGTAGCAGCTTCATCATATATTTGCCCATAAGTTCCATTCTCTCTTAATGTGTCCTAAGTTTAAATGAAGTTTCTTCAAAGTCAAGGTACATTCAGCAGACTTGAGATTTAACAAAATTCAGGCAACATTTAGTTTCAAAATTTAGCATATGGTGTACTCCTGGAAAGCCACTCTACAAAATCAGGTCACACTACATAGTATTTTGATCTTGCTTCAAGCACAGACTTAGGACAGCGGGTAGAGAATAAATTCCAATACAAACTTCCAGTTGGTAATTAAAAGTAGGCAAAATTTAAAGCCTCCACGGCATTAAAGGTCAATATGATCCATTACTGACAACACGCAACACTCTCCACGATAAAGGTCTATCACCAGTTCTGATTGTTTCTCCTTCCTTCCCCTTAAAAGCCACATTTGCAAGCAATTTTCCCTTCAAATTTTCCATCCTCACATCCAGCTCTGCCCTGGCTGGCGAGGTCTGTGGGCAGGACCACGAGCTGCAGCAGCTCAGGCTGCTCCCAGCATGGCAAGGTGATGTGGACAGCAAACAGTTACAGAGCTGGCTGGCAGCTTTGGCACAGATTTAGCACACGCTCACACACCCCAGCTCATCCAGGTCTGGTTTGACAGTGCCCATGTTCTCCAACAAAGCTGCTATTCAGAGCCAGGGGAAGCTTGTTCCTTATTAATGGAGGTTACGAGCTCAGAGAGGCTGACGTAAACCATACCCTGCTGCAGCCCAGCCCTGCGCTGCCTCCTGGTCCTCCCTGCCACGTTTAAAACTGCAAACAGGAAAATATTATCACAGTGGGCAAGCCCTGCACACTGGGATGCCCTGTTTTCCACACAAGGAATTTCTTCTCGCCACCTCTCAACACATCAAGTGACACGAGCACAGCCACACGCTCCAGCATGCTTTGGGGAGAAAAACAGAAGTGGGGATACCTGCACAGGAACAGCATTACATAGCTCAAACCTACTTAAAACAGTCTGCTGGAAACCAGAGGGGCTCTGTGACTTACCTGAGAGTGTCACCACTGAGCATCTGCAACTGAATTAATACAAATAAACTCCTTAGGGAGCAAAGAGAAAAGAAGCAGCATCTCCAAAAAGCTGATGGGAAGTGTTTTGTGGGAATAGTAAAGTGTTTTAATTGGTACTCACATATAATGGAGCTTGCTGTGGATTAAGTTTCATGACCTCAGAACACTGAAACAAAAAAGAAAAAGCAAGTTTAAGCTATTTTTCATAAAATTGTAGTCCTTCTCTATAAGTCGCTTTAGCTCTCACACATTCCTTTTCCCAACAAGCACTTTTTCTCTTCCCCTTCATGTCCATCTCAATTCACCTTTTCTCCCAGAACCCTCACTTCATGTCTGCTTTTTATGGCAATTATCAATCCTTAACTGAAATCCTTCCACCAATTTCCCCACTCCGCCAGGAAAAATCATTTATGAGTATTTGCAGTTCTCCCTGCTGCTCAAGAAATCCAACTACTACCCTGTCCAAAGTAATCTGGTGTCATTTTTTATCCCTTTCACTGGATTGTTTGTTAAAAAAACATTTCAAAACTACACAGAAGACAAACTATCAAAAATGCTCTGAAGGAAAAGCTTCCATAATACATAATGCTCATATTCTGATGAGAATTCTTCATAATCAAAATCTACCATTACTCATCCTGCAAAAGCTATTTCAGTCAAGAATCTTTCCTCTTTTCGGTCTGTCCCTGGAATTTCTCTATAACCTGATAAAAGTTTCTTATACTGAGCTTTGAATCAGTTGAACCAGACTTTCTCTTGCTTTAGTTCCTCCACTCCAGCAGAAAATATTCACTCTAAACAAAAACTCTAAGTTTCCATTTAATGTGTGTATTAAACGATCCAGGATTCTAAGATGAAGGAATGCAAAACAATTAAAAATGGAATTTCTGCTGTTACTCATGTCTGCAGAACTGGTAATGCTCTGCAAATACTTCAAGCTCTTTTTAAAATAGATGAAATACCATTCTGCTTTTCACACCAAAAATGCAGGATCTTGTTCATACTTTGCTCCTTTCCAAATCCCACAGTTTGCCTTTAGTGAGACAGAAATTAAACCACAGCCTAAGTTCTCTTAGCTGATTCCAACTAGCCTTGCTCCCTCACACGCTCTCCTTATTCTACAAAATGTTTTTGTGCCAGTTGATTTAAAATACCGAGCAACCTGCCAAGCTTGTGCATCAAAACAGCCCCTCTACAAAAGGTCCTCTGAGGCAGCCAGTGGATGGACAAGTAATTGCAAGAGTTTTAAATCAGGCCAATTCATACCTGCTTTCAACCTTGAGATTCCCCTTTGTACAGCAAGAACACCCCAGAATGGTTATGCCTGATAGTTTTCCCTGTATTTTGAGCTCTTACAAAAACTTACTCAAGAAAAGGGGGGATTAGTAGCACTAGCTGCCATTTGGGCAGGTGAGCTCCAAGAACAGCTCTGCAAACAATCCTCACTTGTGCCCTACAACATGTCCCTGGCAGTTTCAGTCTTTCCAAAAGCTCAAAATTTAAAAAAAGATACAAAACAAAAAATGCACAAAACCTGCCAAGCTCCCTCATGACCTACCTGAGCTGCTCTCTCCTGTTCTGAACCTAGGTGTCCTCAACAGGAGCATAAAAACATTGCCTAGACAAGAGCATTTATTGTATCATATAGAAATCAAATCATGCTTGAAAAAAATTCCAACCTTTCAAGCTCACTTCACATATGATTTTTAGAATTTCTCATTGGTATAGACTAATTCCCTGTGAATTCAAACTCATGACAGTTTTTTGTGGGTTTTTTCTGGCAAGAGAGTGCACAGCAGCAGTGAAATAAGGTGACACTGCTGAACACCAGGTCTCGTCAAAAAATCATGGGAATACTTCCTGGAGGAAGATTTTTTTACCCCCTCTTATTTTACTGGCTGGCCCTTACCTCAGTCACTTAAAGTGATTCCTTGGTTCATAATGTACATGTCATTCCAATTTTTCTAAGGATGCAAACTTAGTTTGCAAGGAGCCAGGCAGGCTTGGAAGATATTTCTTTTTATCTTGTTAGGTAGTTCTTTGGCAAAAACACAGGAGAAAAACTGAGTGACTGATAAGTCTGAATGACTACTCTGCGTCAGTAAAGAACTAAATTTAGGTTTCTAGACAAGTGAATTTCTCCAACCAATAGACAGGCAGGGAGAAGCCTCTGAAAAACTTTAAAAAACCTTTAATCCAATAAGAAGAGGAAAAACAAAAAGCAGATCATACTGGTCATAACCTAGCCAACATACGTAGGGATCCTAATACAGTCAGTAAGTTGGACTACTTCAAGTGTAACAATGAGTAGGGAAAGGAAGCTTAACAGCTAAACTTTGTTTTCTCTTATTATTGGACAAGCACATCCTTTAAGCCAATGCCTGCTCTGAGCCCCAGAAAGCCATTTCTATCTTTTGGGGCAGGAAGAACTTGTTGTACCAGATACAGAAGAATGCAGTGAGAATAACTGGCCCTACAGTGAAATCAGGATATGGCCTGCACATGAACTGTCTTGAAAGCCAAACTAACAAGAAGAGGTAAATATAAATCCCACCTTCATTGCCCAGCTCCCACCCAACACCCTCATGGCAGCCCACAGATTCTGTTCCAGTAGCAGCTGCCTGTACTTAAAACATTTATGGTATTTCTCACAAATAGCTAAACCAATTTCAGTGGCTGGGAGGTTTATCACAAGCTCCATATACATCCAGACAATTACACTGCAAGGTTCCTAGGATTATATTAGGTTTTCCACCTTAGGATAACATAGTGAAATCCCTTGTATTTGCAAATTGGAAAGTAGGACATGAAATGAAAATCCAGGTTCAAGTTCTTCAAAGCAACAGTGGTTTTAGACATTATAAAAATCTGCAGATGTCAGTAAAATAGAAAGCTACTGGAGCCTTCTTAAAATGGGACAGACACCTTTCTGCTCTGTTAAGTACTGAAGAATTAATACAGTGAGTTTTATTAATGTCTCTTCTAGAAAACTTCTGTGTTATTTCACACAAAATTTCACGGATGAGGACAAATGACTGCTCTTCATTTCTCTGGGTATGGTAATATATGTCAGGGAAAGAAAGGAAAAAAAATTATTTGCTTTATTGTGGTTCCCAAAACCTCATCCAGAATTAGGGCTCCATTGGTTACATCCTGTAAAAATGTCAATGCAAATGAAGTTTCTGCCCTGAAGAGTTTACAAATAAGCACAGGCAGCAGGAAGGGACACAAGCCCCTCCTGCCAAAGCAATACACTGCCTCTAGCTACCACTAATTTGGCCTTAATTAGGTGCCTTATTTCTTCTAGGCATTGCAGGCAAAGTGTGTATCATGAGGATAAATGTGACAGGGAGGTCAGTGCTCCTCCAGGCCAGCCCATGCCCTGTACAGTCTGTGGGGCTGAAGGACTTTGAACACCATGAATGCCAAAATGCCTTTTCCATTTTCCCATGACACTCTGGTCAGGATTGCTCTTTTTGGCAGTGGGCTAAATCAAATGCTGGTTTCACTGCCCAGCTTCTGTGAGCTCCCCAGCATCCACTCCTGGCTGCCTGGCTCCATATGAAGAGCATGTTAGAAAGAAAACACTCTCATATGAGGAAGTGCCACTCTCAAGAGTTGTCCATTAATGAATTTGTTTTTATTTTTTTATCAGAAAGAAGATCCACAGGATGGGCAGAAACAAAAACAACAACTCTTGCCTGCAACAACTGAGCAGAACTGCAACAACAAGGAAGATGAGGGGTATTTAATCCAGGTGGTAGAGCTGGGAAAGCCTAACTACTCCTTTCCCTCTCCCTCATGAACTAAACAAACTTCAATTGTGTTTGAGCGTTTTCAAGATTTTCAAGTTCAGTTTTTAGGTATTTTAAGTAAACTTCAGTTAGACATATACTCCAAGTTTGAGCTGAACTTCATCTGAATCTCAGCACTTGACCTTTTCATTTCTCATTTTAACATTTGATTTTTAGAAACATTGATCCGTATTTGCAAAGCTTTACCCATGCATTCTCAGCTGCACCAAAGGAAAAAACCAAAGCCCGGAGAAAACCTAACCCAATCATAAAGAGCTTGTGGTTGTAGGCAAGAAAGAACAGCCAAAAAACACACGAAGAATCTGATGGTTACAGATGGCATGGAAAGCATTCCAGTAGATAAACAGAAATGCAGAGAAAGCAGGATGGCTTTCCAGCTGTAAGTATCACAGAGTCGCTGGGATGAAAGCCAAAGGAGGATTTACTTTTTTTTTTTTTTGATGCAACAGAACTTACTTTGTAAAAGTTATCCTCTAACACTGCTTTGAAGAAACTAAACTTTGATTTTAAGGCTCCAGAATAGCAATTCACCAGGGAGTCCAAACTACATATATCCTACAGAAATTAGGAAAGTACTACTGATGCTAGTTATCTGCAAGAGAGCAAAACAAATAGAATTTATTTTTTTATTTGAACAGGGGGACAAATAACCCACAGTGGGGCAACCTGCCTTAGAGGCAACCCTTAAGGCAAATAGCCCAGAAGTCGTGAGTTTAAAGAAATCCCAGGATTTCCTGGGAGCACACATTCACCTCCCTTGCTGAGCTGCGTCACTTCCTTCTATATGGCTGCACTACAAAATTAAAACCAAGATTCCAAAACCACATCACTTCTCATTCAACAAAGCAGAGTGTCCTCAAAGGCACTCTTGGTTCTACAAAATATTAATTTATGAAGTTCTTGGAAATATAAAGAGGATTGGGTTTCAGGCCCTACAGAGCTGCTGCTCTAAATGACACAAGATAAATAAAGATGGAGAAGTGGTGAGGGGAGCAGAGAGGAGACCAACTGCCCATATACAGAGGAATTCCTGCTGGAGCCATGATTTCATGCAAAGAGAACTAAAATAGCAATGTCTTCCACAAGTTTATTGTTCTCCCCTAGTGTCAGGGGAATTGCTAAGCTGGAATATTCCCCTTTTCTTCTGAGTGGTATATGACCTTTATTGTGTTGTACTACCCATTAGCAGTCTCCTCATTTTTTTGTTATAACACAATTCTTTGAGAAAAGGCTCTTCTTGGTTTGATTTGGGGTTTGTTTTTGTTTTTTTTTTCTTTTTCACCTTTAGCAAAAACTCTGAAAATTGAAAGAAACAATGACTTGATGTTGCTTTTATTACTTATATTTTCTTGTGTGGTCTTTTTCATAGGTATATTCCTGCAAAGTTGAGTTACCTGCAATAAGTTACTCTCACCTTGTGGTATTAAGCAAGACGTGGGTTTGTTCACACACTCTGTTCCACAAGTTTCATTGAACACTGAATGAACACCAGTACTGACCATTCATAAAATGAATGAGCTTTCTAACCAGTGTACTACTGCCCTGTCCTTAAAACCCATGGGAAAGGAGACTGAAAAAAAAAAAACAGGACAAAACCTACAAACAGCTTTGACAGGAAAAATAAACCCATAGCTCAGTTCTTCAAGAATGTGCATGGAGAAATTTGTATAAATAGAGTAGCTGCAATTGCAGTGACTAAAATAAACCCTAAGATAAGCACCATAATTCTAAATGCAGAACAACTTTCTCTATAGCTGTAATAATGCATGATTTTGTGTATCTGGTCAGAAACAGGAGGCTGGAGGCATTAGGAGAAGTAACCCATCCCAAATTTATTTAGCAGACACACAGGGAAGCGATACCACCAGCAAAAGTCATTGACCCCGGAAAGGAGAGGAGGTGAGGAAACAAGAAACCACATCTCAAACACGAAGCACCAAACAAGTTACCAGCATATTGCAGCACTGTTTTTAGTTTCACAGCTGAGTCTAGAACTACGAAACCTCCAGATATTTGTGTGCAATCACCTGAATTTATGTAACTTGCTGAACACGATGTTTTCTCAATAAATGGATTGCTTAGGAATAAAAATACATTCCTCATGCAGCATTTCCACAGGTGATACTGCTTCCCAGCTGTGTACTGTCTGCAAACAAAAACATATGTTGCCATTCAACTACAGACAAAACAGGAGATTCTTGGGTACAAAGGAGGGATGAAAAGGACGTTTAGAGATGTTTTGTGTTGTTCCGGATCTACCACCACTTTCCTCCAACAGCACAGAGGTAACTCAGCAAGCCACCCTCAGGAAAACCAGACACACAGTGATTCCTTTCACAAAAAGAAAAGAAACTTCACAACAATCTTCTCCCTCCAGAAAAAAAAGTAATTTAAAGAACATATTTAAGTGCAAAATCTGCCTAAAATCTGTGGGATTTTTTTCTTTACAGTGCTGGAAACCACAATACTGCGGCATGCATGCACCAGAGCCCATCAAGCAGCAGTGGGGGAGTTGCAGAGCTGAGCCACTTGCAGAAGGGCTGGAGCCTCACTGCAACACAAGCTAACAGAGCATCACCAATTTAATTGACTGATGATTTAATAAAATGCCCTGGATATAGATTAACTCGGTTTGCTTAATGTAGCTCAGCTTCCTGGCAGCAGAACTGGCACCACACTGTTCCTGGGCTGGGAGCTGGGCTGCCCAGGGGCTGCGCCCACCACTTGCCTCACCCAAACCTTTCCCATTACCCTTCCCAAAATAATGAAGTGTAACACTAAAACTCAGATACAGGCAAGCAGATACACACATAAAAAACAAGCTTAAAACTTATCTATGCTATAGTAAGTCCCTAACTCCGCTTTGCCAGCCCTGTCTTACTCCAGAGCCAAACACCCTTAGTCTCAAAATTGAGTTTCTTCTTTTGGACCATTTCAATCTCGTAATTATCAAAAAAATAATCTCCTGGATTACTTAATTCCTGCCCAAAGCCTTGGAAGATATGAAGCAATGCTGGGTTTACAAAAGCAGCGCTTTCTCCGTGTAGGGGAAGGCAGAGATCCCTCTTAAATGTGTTTCCCTGCTCCATCCCTTTACCTATTCGTAGGTACAAAAAACAAACCTACAAAACTCAAATCACAGCAGCTATCTCTTTACAATTCGTATGTCCAATTTCAAATAAAGAAAGATACTGTAAAAGTTGGAAAAACAGAGAGTAAAAAAGGATTATTAGCCAGCTCTAATTATACAAACTGATCTCATCCTCTTGTCATAAGCCTCTTTCCTGTTTCCGGAATCTATTTGTGCTGCAGAAAGACCAGCCTTTTGTAAATGTCCATGGATCATCAACACAGGGTGATTAATTTCCCATTTTACAGTACACACATACTGTCAAGCAATTCACTTGTAATCCAATATAACCCTGCCCTCACTTGTAAATTTTTTCCTCTAATATATTACTAAAGGCAAACAGTACTTAAGATACCGATTTGTTAAATCCAAACAACATTTCAAAAGGAGGCATCATGCTTCTATAATAAAATAAAAATCACAGACCACATCTTCAGTTCAAGTAGCTACATCCTAATAAAGTTAAGACCTAACAGTCGACTTGAATTAAAGAGCAGCATGTACGCAAGAGCACACATATGTTTATACTCAAATTAAGTCCTCCAACAGGTTCTGGGGCAGCTGTTTCACGTATGCATGAGACTTTTATCTCAGGCTCAATATTAACTTCCAGAAATCCTTAGCAGACATTCTAGCTGCCTCCTCAAACGAGCAAAATCCAGTTTATACCTTCCTGTACGTTTTCTTGTTTGAATGCACGTTTTGGCACTAAACTGTGGGGAAGCTCTCAGTGAGAACCAGCTCATGTTTGCAGGGGTGATTCTTGACTTTGGGGTTTAACCAGGAACTTCATGAGAATCCCCAGGTACCAAACTGGGCAGCTGAAGCATCATGCAAGTTACTGGTTATCTTTCAAAACAGAGATGCATTATATGGGATGAGGTGAAGAACGGAGGGAGGCAAGAACAGGCTCTGGGGAGTATAAGGATAAACACAGTGGAGAGCTGTCAACAGAAAGGAGATGCCTACAGCCTTACATATGCAACAGGAATGAGCAAAGCCTCCATTGATTCCTACACTTCTTACTACAGCACGTGTCCTAAAATCTTCTCCACTGCACTATTCTCTGACTCTCAAGGCTGTGCTGTTTGAGGAACTATGCTGAGCAATGATGGTTTCAGTAAAAGAAACATCATCCCCAAGACCTAGAGCTGAGCAGTAAGGCCCTGCTTCCTTCTGTGCTTCCCAGACCACAGCACTTGTACTGCATTCCCAAAAACACAGGCTTGCAGTAGAAAACTATCCGTGATGCCCAAAACATCACACACTTTAAAGCAGACAAATTTCCTAGCATTTACAAACCAGCAGTTACCCAATGCCTATTTTCATAAAGGCATGCACCAACCTTACTTCTCCACAGCACAGAGTTCTAGCCACGGGTCGAGTTGGAAAAAAAATGGCATCAATACCAAGATGCAAGACATGTTTCTGCTTGCATTTTGGTCTAAGGAGCTTCAGTGCCCAACATTTTAAAGTGCTTTTCTTCTCTGAAGAATACATCAGACTTTTCCCTTTAGGCTCCATTTTGCAAATGCTGCCACTGTGGCCCCAGGCACCAGAGACTTACTCAGGAAAAGCCTGGCTAACACTCCAGAAGAAGAACATTTCATCAGAAACTTCAGGTTTCCTACAGGAGTACCTGTGCTAACCTCACTCCCTGTGGCACAGCACGACCACATCTGACACTGCAGAATTACAAATTGTTTCTTCATAATTGCTCCTCTGCTTTCAACTCACAAAACTATGGGAAAATGTTCTTCTCTAAACATGTACTTTAGGCAGTGAGAGAACATGCTCATTTTGCTGAAACATCTTTTCTGAGGCACAACAGGCTCACAAAATGCTCATCATTCACTTAGCAACTGCAATGATGGAGTCACTTGGTGTGGCATTCCCTGCCAAGGAATGTGAAATCAAGGAAAATGAAAGCTCTGCTCCCAGGACACTGTATTGCACTGGGAATATCCCACAGGAAGTAAAACCCCAAGCAACATAAAATATTACATCCTTAGCCCAGAAAAGAGAGAACACTCATTCAAGCCTCATTTGTAAATAAATTAAAGCATCAAATAATGAAAATCCAAGTAAGCACAGTTTGTACCCAGTTCCACTACCCCACCTCTGCACCTGAGCCTTTCTGCAGCACGCTCATATGCAAAACCTCACAATTTGCAGACACCTAAAATTGTTTCTTTCCACTGCCTTTACAAAGTGACCTTTCAGGTTGGTCCCTCAGGAAATGAATGGGTTAAGTGCCCACAGGTCCCAGCCTCCCCAGTAAATCATTTATTACCCCAGCTCAGGGACAAGGAGCTCTGCAGAAGCGAGAGCCCACGCTGTGCAGCTGTTCCCAGCCAGGCAACTCTCCACAATTATGGTATAACACAGGATTAAGCTCGGGGAGTGGAAATCCGTCCCTTCATTGCTGATGGCTTTTTTCTTTTTTTCAAGTTATGCAGCTATTTTAAATGTAACAGAGTTCATTAACATGAAGTTCATTAAGCAGTAACCACTCTATGAATGAAATGAAAAGATTGTCATTATAAGCACAATTATGGAAATACTAGACCAGCAGGTAGGAAAAGGAAAGGGTATGAGAATGCTGCTCCTGAACTTCAAATTAGCCTTTCTTTTTTTCCCAGATCCTTCAGAGGAGGCACACCCAGAAATCAGACGTGAGGCAAAGGCTGGTTCCCAGGCAGGACTTCAGGAGAGAAGCTCTCACTGCCTGTGCTGGGCCTCCCCAGAGATTTCACTGCTGTAGCTGAGTGTAAAAAGTCATCCCCCTTCCAGAAAGGGTCTGGAATCTTCCTCAGCAGTGAGCACAGCTTGCTGCAACTCACACGCTCCCCAAATTAGCAGAACGTTAAGAAATACTATGACAAATCAAGCCACAAATTGCTTCTCTGCAGCTGGTGTCGTGCATTCCTCCTTTAAACATGATGAACTTGGAGGACAGCTCTCAGCAAGACACTTATTCATTCCTGATAAAGCAGGTTCCATTCATAATTGTGCCAAGGACTTCATTTCTTTCTTAAGGTCTGAAAATAGGTATAATTCCACTGCTCAACCCCACTGAAAAAAGGAAAACCCAAATTATTACAATACATACTTGTCTTTCTACAAGTAACAACAGCTTACAATTAATCCACCCAGCTGCTGCCACAGCTCAATAACACCAAATGATATGGACTCAGTCTCGTTAAAGCACTGCTCTTGTAGGCAAGACCATGGAAAATACGAGGCACTGCAGAAGGTAAACAGGTTAGGGACAGTGGGAGGAGAAAAGAGACAGCTTGCTGTGGTTTTCCTCCCTCCCTCCCTTGACAGAGCTCACACATGGCAAGTACCCATTTCCAGGCAAGACTCCGGCAGTTTCTTTGCTTCAGGCTAACAGTTTTTGCACATTCAAGTCTTTTTGGAGAGAAAGGGTGTAACTCCATGAGTCAAACAGCTCCTGTCAGCATTGCAATAACCATATAGTCACGTTTAGGCCAGATCCATCCCATGATCTGGTTCACCACACCAAGAAGCTGGTGTTAGCTGCACAACAAACCCAGAAGCCTCAACACCACGACTGCTCCGGGGCAGACAGACCGACAGCCGCTGTGCCGACCGGGAGGCACCTCAGCTCTGATCCTGGCCGGCTCCCGTGGAAATCCTGGGGCTGTAACCATATGCCTGCCTGCCCCAGGGACATAAAAGCTCTATCTTAAAATATTAGGGAAAAACAGCTGATGTTTTAAGTGTTAAGTGATATTTTATACCGTGGCATCTGGCTGATACAGAAGGCAATACCACATATCCCTTTTCTAACCCCATCACAAAGAGATTGTATTTTATGGCAAAATAACTTGTTGAATTTGTTTATATCATTGTAATTGCTCTGACATTAGCATTCCCTCCTCCTGTCAAGGCTAAGTTTGACAAAAGGCTTTACAATGGACAAACCCATTCTCCCAAACCCCTCATCTCAATCCTGGTGTATACCTAAAAGAGCAGCCAAAACACTTAACCTTACTTTAACTGCATGAAGCAGTACAGGTGGCTCCAAGATGTTCCTCAGGTTGTTCCCACACCGAGCACGGAGAAGTAGGGCAGGTCACAACACTCAGCTCCTAGAAGGGGGAAGAAGAAAGAGTCACCAGGTGCAAGGGTCAGCATAGCTGAGAGCAGTCCCAACACCCAAACTGGCACTGCCACACCTTTGCCAAGGGGGATGGAAACCATCCTCTCCCTAGTTAGCCATGTGGGAGGCATGTGTTGCTTCCTGCAGCAGTCATGAGCACAAACAGGACAATGGCCACATTATGGATAGGGTTATTTATAGACACACATGGGCATATGGCACCACCTAAGAATAACTGTGCTGCTGAGTTGTAGTTGCTGCTGTCCTGCTATTTGGTTTATCCTCAAAGCTCTTGATCTGCTGTCCATCACCATATCCCAAACAACTAAGCTGGCCTTAAGTCCTTTGCATCCATCAACACAGTCTCTCCATCAAACTCTTTGTGGACTCCATTATACCAAGGTGTTTTAATAGCAACAAAGGTAGATGATGGCAGATGGTGACCAGCAGATGAAGCCCAAAACCACCAGGACATCTCTGCCAAACCCTTTGGGGTTGCTTGCAATTTTCCACAGGCTGATTCCCTGCTCTGGGGCAAAATCTACTCAGTAGATTAATCCATAGGGAAGGTCTCCAAAGCATACCTAGAAAGAGCAGTTAAAGTGAATCAAATGTCAAAAGGTGAAAAAGCCAAGGCTGGGCTATAGTTTATTAAATGCTGTGTGGGAGATTTTATTAGCCAAGTCAAAGTTATCAGGGTATCTCAGACCATCATTTGGTTACCACACCAGGAAAGGTTGTGGCTGCACACAAACACCACCAAGCACAAGGACAACACACCAATGGCCTCTTCTTGTTCTACCAGAGACACACTCTGCCCCTGCACTCTCCCTGCCGGGAAAACATCCATAATCTGGGAATCTCACAGCCTGAGCCAACCTGCTAACCTCAAAGTGCAATTACAAGCACAGAAGTAACAATGGCAAAACTAGTTACCAGCTGGGAAATCAATTGTACTGTGTGAATTAGCTGGACAAAGTACAGGACTGGAAGGTGAGGCACTGCACAACAAATCTCACTCCATCCACACAAGAACTGCATCACCTGAATACCTCAATGTCGGTTTTACACAATGTTTTTTCTTAAGATTAACAGCTAAAAGTCTCTTTTATTCATTCTGCTGAGAAACAGGGAGAGTAATTTACAAGGCACTACATGGTACTGTGCTTTACTACAAATATGCTCATTTAGATGTAGACCAAAGAGGAAAACCAGAAAAAATTTCATCCTCTTAAAGTATGAATTCCTTCATTGCCGTGTCACACATTTCTGAATTACATTCTTATGCCAAACTACTGGAGCTGAAAGTGGAATTACCTGAACTCTTAAATCCCAGTTAAGAGCGTACAAACACTCTTTGGATTCATTAACCAGTAAAAACCACCCTTGCAGTCACAAACAAGCAGACTGGAACTTTCCTCTGGCATTTTTGTAGTGTTATTTTCAGGACCTCAATTTAGAACATGGTTACTGTTTGATAAAGCAGTGATTAACTATTTGCCATCCTGTGTTGAACTCCAAGGAACAGCTCTTTCCAAGGCACATACAACAACAATACAGTGGTTTCACTTGTTTCTGAGACACTGATAACTTGGCTTTTAAGAGTCTATTTGCATATTTTGGCAGAGCAAGCAGGGTTTGCTGCTATCCCTTTGAACCAGCAAGGACTGTGGGTATGGCTAACATTGCCAGGGTAGACAGTGAGCATGCTGTGAATCACTGCAGGTTTTTCCTCATCTCCACTAAGGAATGAGGGTGTGTGTATGGAAAGCTCACTTGGATGCTCAGGACCTGGAAAGTATTAGCAACCAGAGAAAATAAACTGGCCCATCAATGAAAAACTAACATAGATCATAAAATTCTTCCTCACACTTTTTTTTGTCTGGTTTTATTCTGTGGGAGTTTTTATATTACTACAAGAAGAATACAGTAAACATTAAAAAGTCTTATATATTTTAGTTCTGTATGTAAAGAGCCTGCACAATAAGGTTGCCAACAAAGTACTAATTCCCCAAAGAACTGATTTCTGCTTCCCATGAAATCGTTATGGGACAACTCCTGCATGCCTAAGCACACCCATTTCAGAAGGATTTCCCCATGGGGATTTCTTCTCCTCCTCCTCCTTTACTAGGAAATCATTACCAAGTGCTGACGAACACTGACATAGCTCCTATTTTCTGACTCTTAAAAAGATGGGTTTAAAATTAATGTTTCATGGGCAAGCTCATACTGCTTTACAAATGAAAAACTGCTCAGTATTATCACAAGAAAATGATGACATACAGTAGCTTTATAAAAAATCAATTTGGTTTCTACACAGCTCTGTAAATATTCCAAACAACCTCTAACTCTGAATAATTTCTCCCATAAAAGGGCCTACAATCATGATATCCCATAGTGCTCACTAAAGTAAATGAGAATGTAAACAAGAGTCCTTTTGACACCCACCTTTACACATCCTATTTTACTTGAGTTTAGTAAAAATAGGGGGGAAATCCCAACTCTTTTGTTAGGACACAGTTCTTTGATAGTAGACTGTTTATGGTCTTGCTCCCTCCCCACTGAGACAGCTAAAGCAGAAATTACCCAAGCCACTGATTAATTACTGAAACACTCTTTATGAAGAGAGAGGAAAAGAAAATTTAAGGACAGTGCTACAGCTACTTACAATTTTAAGAAGACAACATTAACTGACCCTGTGGATTATATATGCAATTCTTGTAAGAGAGGAGTCGTTTTACCAAAAAAGCTCATTAGCTTAGAGGTGATCTGCATCTGATACATCCTCAAGAGGCAGACAAGAAAAGCATCAAAAGGTTGTCTTGTTATATTGTTATATTGTACGTTATAAATGAACGACAGTGAATAACACAGACAAAAAAGAAATTATTCTGTGTTGATAATCTATTTGAGAGGAATCAGTTGGGACTCTTAAACATGCTTGGTAGAGTCCCAACATGTGGACCTCAGGGTTTCCAGTTACTTTGCTGATTCCTCCCCAGCAAACTCTTACCATTCCCAAACACTCCCCAGTGTCCAGCACAGAGGAAGCCACTCCTCAAACTTGTTCTTTTTTTCCCTGCACCCAAACCTATTTTATTTTTCTGAGAAGCATTCCCTGTTTTGTTGTTCTGCCATCTGAGCACTTTGACATGTTGAACAAGTTATCTCCCCATCTGGTTGTAATTGCCATTGCAAACCTTTCAAGGAATTCAAAAAGCAGAACGAAGATGAGAAAATTAATGGTCTAGGAGATGGACAGCTGATTATTTGGGATTATCTGATACAGCTGGAACCTCTTCATAGACAAGACACCCAAGCACAGCCAGTCCCCGGCACTTCAACAAACCTCTGGGGTTTTTCCTGACTTTTGGCTGTTGCCTTCTATAAAACCTCCTCACGATTTCGTATCAAATGCTGTCAAGAAAAACATTGTTTCTCCTCCTCATCTCCCAAATTGCTGGGTGTACAACTGTGTGCTGCTGCAATCTTTTGCTCTTAAAACACAGCCTATACTGCATACCATGATATTCTCATTACAGGACATCCTTTTCCTGCTTCTGCCACATCTCCCAGGAGAGACTGACTCACGAGACCTTTACAGAAGTTTGGCTGATGGTCAGAACTGTATTTCCTAATTCCTTAGGGAAGGGAATCTGGACACACTCCTTGGACAACCAGAGGATCACACCCAGCCAGCATGGGTTTACGAAAGGCAGGTCCTGCTTGACTAACCTGATCACAAGGTGACCCGTTTAGCAGATTAAGGAAAGGGTGCAGATGTTGTCTGCCTAGACTTAGGAAAGCCTTTGACACCTTGTTTCACAGCATTCTGCTGGATAAACTGGCTGCTCCGGGCTTGGATGGGTGTATGATTCTGCTGCTTACTGGGTTAAAAACTGTCTGGATGGCTGGGCCCAGCACGTGGCAGTGAATGGAGGGAAATCCAGCTGGCAGCAGGTCACAACTGGTGTTCCCCGGCCTCAGTACTGGGGCCAGTCCTGTTCAACACCTTCAACTGGATGAGGGCATCGAGGGCACTCTCAGTCAGTTTGTAGATGACACCAAGTTGGGCAGGAGTGTTGATCTCCTGGAGGGCAGGAAGGCTCTGCAGAGGAATCTGGAAATGCTGGACCAGGTGGGGGTCAGCCTCTTCTCCAGTACAGCAACCAAAAGGACAAGAGGAAACTGCTTCAAGGTGTGCCAGGGGAGGCTTGGATTGCACATGAGGAAAAATTTATTCACCAAATGTTGTTCAAGCACTGGAACATCTGCCCAAGGAATTGGTGGAGTCACCATCCCTGAAGGCATTTAAAAGATGCGCAGAAGTGGCACTTAGGGACATGGTTCAGCAGTGGTCTTGGTAGAGCTGGGTAATGGTTGGACTTGATGACCTTAAAGGTCTTTTCCAAGCTATACAAATTCTATGATCCTATATAAATGGAGCAAAAAAACCATTATTTGCCTAAAATCTGCATTGCTTTGGACAAGTGCAAATACAGTGGGATCCTCTAGCCATTGCATCAAGCTACATTTGTACCATAAAGAGTGGAGGGCAAACTGCAGCTCATCACATTTTGACATACACAGAACATTCCATTGGAAGTAAATGATAGGTTTTGTTTAAAGAGCAGCATCTGACTTGGCATACTGGATGAAGAAAAGCCAAGAATTTTAGAACAACAGAAAGTAAAACATATCCATATTTCACATGTCTCTACACATTGCAGAGCAAGCAATAATAATAAGATGTTAACTGCAGTCCCATCAATCCTGATTACCAAGAGATGGGAGATAAATATTCCTTCATATACACTAAGTTAACTTTTGAAACCCAAACTCTTTTGACAGTGTTGCCTTGAACTTGTAAACAGAAATAGTCCATAGAATAAAAGGAGCAAAAGGGAAGCAAGGAAGCAACAAACCAAGAGCACTTTTCTGCTCACTCCAGCTCTGGGCAGACACAAATTTTCTCTCTAGAACTTGGGAGACCTGCACAAAACTGGAAGAAGTTTGAATTTTTGAACAAGTTGTTTGAAGTTTTTTAATTCCACCAGCAATCACAACAAAGAAGCAAAACAAAGAGACCTATGATGCTTTATAGCTCTCTCCCTTGCACTGGCCAGCAGCCTGGGCTCACAGACACCTCTTCGACAATAACACACAAAAACCTGTTTCCCCAGGAGAAGGTGAGGTGCCACAAGGACTGCAAGCAGTGAAAACCCCGACACCTCTAAGACCATGCTCCTGCACAAGAGCTCTTCAAAGGTACATAAGGTCTCAGCCTTCAAGACTGAACAAAAGAAAAACTGGAAAGAATAATGCTTTTGTTACCCATTCATTTTTTCTAATAAAAGCAGGACTTGGTCCTGAAATTTGTTCTTTAAACTAAAGCCTGTCACCATGTTCACCCTAAACAGCAACTGCTTTTTTCCAGACAGACTTGTTAAAGCACATCAGGATTGAGATAAGGACTGTTTCCACAAGTTTCCTTCAACTGTTTCCATCATGGCTGACTGTCTTGTTTGTGGTAGATATTAAAACTTAACTTGTGGACAGTTTAAAATCTGTGCAAGTGTTTAGCACTTCACTGAGCCACCATGGCAAGATCTCTGCTCTCTTTCTTAATGGGAACGAGTATCAGACAGATTAGCTGAAAAACAAAGCAAAAAGCAACAAGCAGCAATAACATCTCAAGCCCTCAGACACTTCTAAAACAATCTTTTTTAAAAAACTTTTAATTCTGCAACAGATTCTTCTCCTTCCTCTCTCCTCTACCATGATACTCAGGTGACAGTCTCAATGAGTTGTGCCTCTTGCTAGAATGGGGCAAAGCCCAAAACAAACCCACTTCAGAAGACCAGAAGCAGAGGAAGCATGAACAGCAAAGGCAAGGACTACTTCAGCATGGCCATCATCAAGAACTACCAACACAATGCCTCCAAGGCACGGGAAAATGCCACTCAACCACAGCTCCCCACTTAACAGAATGGGCTTATTTCCTTTGAAATACTGGGTGCAGGCTCTGACAGGACATGCCAGACATTTCCTGGGAAGATGACATGTCAGCCCCAGAACATGATATGGACCCTGAGAGAAGGCAGAATGGCTGGAAACAAGATTCACGTGAAAATTTCAGTTTGAAAGCTTGTCTGGTCCATCACCCTGCTCAAAGCTAGGCCATGATATCAAGGTTACGAAATTATCCCCATGCTTTCATTGTTCAAAACCATCCCAGTCAATGTAGCCTGTTTCTCAGTTCTTGTATGTCAAACTGAGCTAGATAAGGTAATTGAGCTCCATCACCACAGAAGGAAATCAAACTCACCATCAGTGCTCCATTCCTGCTCCAGCCATGAAGCCTACAAAATTCACTTGTTTAATCTGACTTTCCCCATGTACAAAACTGATTTTCTTCTTCATTTCCACACAGCTTACAAAAATACTCAATAAAATAAAGGAAATAAATTTTTACCATACTTAGAAGCCTTTTAACAAGGATGGAAACATGTACATGCTGAAACCAAACACCAGCATATAACACACACTGATGCATTAATACAAGGTTTTCTCCTACATGTTTAAGGAGGTATCTTGGTATAAAATACAAAGAACAAATCTATATTCTTGTCTCCCACTGCAGCTCCTGCTGAGCCCAAGGCCCCTCTGTGCTGAGCTCATGGATGCAGCAAGAATCCCTCTGTTCCAATGATAAACAGAGAAATGCTGGGAAGGGACACAAAGGGACAGAAAACAACACAAGTTGCCCAAGGCTTTAGAGATGGCTGCCAGCACAGTCTGTAATCTGGATGGTATCACCTCTCCACCCAAGCAGCAGTGATGGTTCCCCCTTTCTTCAAAAGCTGTCTCCATCCCCACCTGCAGCTGCCAGGCTCTGCCAAGCAACCGTGACATTAAGTCACTTCACTGCTCAAATCAACATGTCACTGGAGCTGCCTAGCACTTAATTATATGAATTAGGAGATCTGTATAATGGTCCTAAACCAGTAATGCAAGAGAAGGTTTAATGACGCAACAAAAACCTGCAACGCAGCACTCAGAGTACGGGTGGGTTACACAACAGCTCAAACAATTCAGTGTTTAGGCTGCAGACTTGCCTAGTGCACATCCCATTTTCCCAGAGCCATCATCTGACTCCAAGCATTTGAGATCCACTCAAACACACCCTTCCTGCCTCCCTTCACCAGAAGCTCAAGGATGAAGGTGAGGGTCAGTTTTTGAGCAGCAGTCACCCACATCCAGGAGAAGAGATACCCAAAGCACAATCAGCCCTTTTCCCAAACTCACATTCAAACTCAAAAAGATTTATCTGAAGCCTGTCCTACCAACCACTTATATCTCACAAGTAGTGCTCACTCCTCCCACATTAACACTCCATTGCACAGAGATGACATAACTCCAGTGAAACCTGTTCAGTGGACAGCTGGAGTGACTTTTGCATTGTGCCATGTGAGTTAACTCCCAGCTGCAGCCTCGTTTAAGGAAGCATTATGAGCACAGCTTTAATAGAGATATCACCCATGAACTGACAGCAAAGAAGGTAATTTAGGTATTTGATGAGCACTCAGCATGAACTGTTCATATGGAAGAGAGTGCTCCCACCTCAAGATTCCTGAATAGAGCTTATTACTAAATAAGCTCAAATACTTCCAGATAGTATTGATTTCTATTAATAGCACTTATATAGCTTAAGGGAGAAACCATTTGGTTTGAAATATTCTTTTAGAATCTATTGACCTTTCATGTCAATAAACACAATACCAAATTGCAGCTTAGCAGGCTTATTTTACCTTTTTTTTGGTAAAGTGCTCAGATGAAAAGCACTACATCATCATCAGGGCTAAGAAGTCTTATTTAGATTTCCAAAAGCAGTTAAGTGCCATGGCCAATCCATATGTTCAATATCAAGGGGCTCATAAGAAAATTGACAGGACCAAAACTGCAGTGGGGAAGGAAGAGTAATAGCATCAGCTGGGAAGCTGCTTACCAATATTTGCACATGCCTGTTGAAACAAAAGCCTCAAGAAGAGATGCTATGCCTTATCTAGAAACACATTAAAATGTCACTAATGTATCACTTTCTTAAAAGAAAAATGCCATACTTGTAATTCCTCTGCACCTGTAAAAAACACTATTAATTCTATTAAAATCCATAATGGCAACTGTTCATCTCCATGTGTTACCACTGCTGCTCACTTTTGCCAAGGCCAAAGGAAGCACAGGATGCTGTTACAAGCCACTTGCAGCTGCAACAGATCTGCATTTAGTACATCAAGGCAGATGGCTGGAAACAACCAGCAAGCAACCACAGAGCATCTTTTACCCTGCAAACCCTTCAGCAGGTTGCCAGATTTGCTTTCATATAGCTCAACTTCTTTTTTCCCTCCCTCTAAACAAAAAGACTGTTTTCATTCAGCTGCTGTTTTTTTTCCCCCTTTTACAAATGCAGACACCTGCAACAAATTCCTCTTTAAAGAGGCAGATCACAGCACGGCAGTATATTATGAGTAGAAAAGCAAGGGATATTATCAAATAGCATTAGCACATGGCACAAATTTTCCCAGTACCCAATGAGCCCAGGGCATGTAACTCCAAGTGCATGCCAGGGGATGAAGCAAGCTTTTGCCCCTAGCAAAAAAATACCTGAAACAAGTCAGCAAATGCTCATATAATCTCTCAAAGTCTGACATCAAATACAACCTGAAATTACCTGAGCCTGTTGCTGGCTCTACATTCACACAGCAAAGTGAAATCCTGGAGGTGCCTGCATCCTCCATGTCTTTCACACATGGGCTGGAGGCGGCCACAGTAAGAACTATTCATTATTTTCTCTGCAAAGCACACTCCTCCCCATTAATCAAGAGTTACAATCCAACTAGCACTGTGATGACTTCACTGCCAGCTGCTAGGCATCCTCAAAAAAAAACAAAAACAAATTACATGAGGCTACCATCACTTACCAAACCCTACTGCAGGTACACTGGGCTGTTGGGCAACTTTGCTGACGTACCTGCCAGAACATCAGGGACTTATTCCCCAACCATCCCCTGAAGCAAAGGATCTTTAATTTACAGCAGTGACAACCATTTCCACCCAGCAGAACACCCTCCCCCTCCTCACCTATCCCAGGCAGGTACAGCTTTCTGCTCAGTGAAGGAAAAATATTAAGTTAAAGCCACCTAATTGTCAGGACACATCCCTCTCCCAGTGCACCTGTAAATGACCACTTGTGCAACAGCACCTGAGTGTCAACAGCACTGTGGGCACTACCCAGGCACCAACACAGCAATCAAGCAAAGGCACTACCCGCATTTCCACGTGCAGGCAGGGTTTTCAAGTGCCTATCTATCTATCTATCTACACCTATGCAAGTGGTGATTCAGCTCTTGCAAACCCAGCCTCATACTGCTGCTATCTCCTCTTGCCCATACTCCTGCAACTGTGGCTAATCTCCCAGTCAGACACCGCCTGCCTTCTTCAGGACTTGACTGTCATTCAGCAGAGCACTGAACAGGGTTAGCTGGTAACAAAACAAAAATAAAAACTTAATGAAAAGTAATCAAAACTCCCTGACAGGTTTTCCAATATACACTTCATTAATTACTGCTAAGGGCACATGCACTTTTTCCACAGCATGTTTAGTATTAGAAAGAGTTAAGCCATGGAAAGCAGTGACATGCTAATGCCAATTTAACTTTTGTGCACTCTATGCATAAATAACAAGAAATAATATGCTTTAGATAAATGAATAGGTTCTGGCATTTCTAAAACCAGAAAATAAAGACAGCAGAATTTAATATCTACATAGAAATCTAAACAAAGGGGTTTAGATGAAGTAAAGTATTTTGAGAAATTCACCACACATTCCCTGATCCATTCCATTTTCTTCCTAGCAGCTTCAAATAATCATTCTCACCCCCACCAAAACAAAAATACAAGGGGTGCAAGCCTACAGCACAGGTGTTTAGCACTAGAGGTTGCTAGAGATCACAGACAACCCACGAGATCCCAAGAAATGGTTGGCGCCACAGGTGAAAATAAATGCTCCTTCACCAACAGCCTCACAGAAAATCTCATACAGCCTTTTGCTCTTGGATCATCCAGGGAAACCTGACACGGACCAGTGCTGGGAGGACACAGCTAAATCTTAGAGATGCTCTTCTACAGGTCACTGCCAAGCCTTCTCCAGTGAGGGATTTCATCTCTAGTAAGGTTTCAACAACTGCTTTAGGCCAGCACCAAACAGTTGCCATTAGGAGGTTTTGCTCACCCCTGAGCTGCCACCAGCCATACATCTGCTGCTTGCTGGACCAAGGGTCGGCCAGGTCAACACCCACGCTCCTTTTGAAACATCATTTTTCGGCTGGAGCCTTCCCAGCTTGGAAGGAGCCTGAGCACTGTGACATCCCAAGGAAATCCCTGTGCCTGCCCCCCTCCAGCATCCCTGTGTGCTCGGAGAGCGGAGAGCTGAGAAAGCCAGGGCTTCTACAGAGGGTTTTAAAGAAAGGCCACACTGCCAACCAATCACTGTATTTTAAAGGGATTCACAAGATTACTCCTTTTCTTCTTTACATTGTCTGTCAACAGAAGGGACCTACGGGAAGGGCCCTTCTCAGAGTTATAAATTCCTCAGGGCGAGGCTCTTTCTGACACCTGAATTCGTAGGGGTGACGCAAGAGGAAGAGATCACCTGAGAACTTCAGGTGGAGGAAGGACAGCCAGCAGAAGCCGATTAATTCCTAAGCAACAGAGATCTTCCCATGCAAACCTCCAGGGAGGCCATGAGCTGGGGGTATGCATGCCATTAGGGAGGAATGGCAAAGGTGGGGACAGTCACAGCAACAGAGAAAAACAAAGTTTTTCCAGTGCTTCCAGAAGAGATAAACATCTACCTACTGAATTTTATTTATCTGAGGGTGAGAGGTTATTTCTTTCCTTTTTTGAGAAGACATTAGGGTCAAAAATAAGCATTAGGATCATTCAAGTCCTATTGTTTCTGTTAAAGGCTGAAGAATTTCACCTTCACATTCCTCTCAAGCCCATGACTCCAGGATTAGGCCCATTTCTAAATGCTTACAGGAGAAATTCAAAGTTGGAAAGCAAGCCAAATAACCCCAAGGGATTTGCCTTCAGTAACTTTTCCACAGCTTGAACTACAGCTGTTTTCCTTTACAAATTCCACTTCTCAACTGCCAGAGCACCAGGAGAGGAAAGCAGCAAAGTGCCATGGTTGGAAACAAAAGCTCAACATGGAGATACAGCAAAAGATCAAATCCAGTTCTGCTGCAAGCAAGACTCTGACCACTAACACACTGATTTAGCTCCTGCTGTGCAAGAACACTTGAGTTTGGACTTTCTTTTTTCATCCTCAAGGGTACAGAAGGAAATTACGAGCCAACCAGGACTAAAAGGTTTCTCTGCACCACTGGAACAAACAAATAATTTCTCTGACCTATTTTCAAATAAAACATGAGTCTCTACTGGAAGTAAAAACCAAGTTCTTCATTCAAATCTTGCACGCCCTACCTGACCATGGTTTTGAAGCATCTCTGCCAACCTCAACTATTCCTTAAGCAACTGAGGAAATTAAATACAAAATATTAAACAATGTGGAGGGTCAGATTTAAACCAACAAAGACAAGGAAATTGCAAGTTAAGCTTCTTGCTCTGCCCTTGATTCACCTTGTTTTGTTCAGCTACTGCTCTGTTCCCAGACTCTTGCCCCTCCCAATGCCAAGAACAACAGGACACAGAAAACAGTGTGATCTAAACATAGGTGGCATTCTCTCCTATCCATGTCTTGTTTGTCACCCAAAATCCTATACAAATACAAGCACATCTGGTTTCTTACTTCAGGAGCCTTGCTGGAAATAATTGCTGCAGCACTGCTTGGCTGGAGGTCCAGATGTGCCCCTTCCTCGTGGTGGTGGGGACATTCTCTGGCCAACATCTCCAACACAAGGGGTTGCAGCAGCAGGACAAACCTCATATTCCACTATCATGCACAAAGAACAATAAAATGTGAATGATATTTATATTCCCATGAAGAAAGATCACAATCTGCAGAGGGGAAAAAGAACTGGCAAGTCAGTATCTTTCTAAAGTAGAACAAAATGCAACCTTTAAAATAAAGGCCTCCAAGATGGTAATTTTTCTTCACCAATAGCATGTACTGTTTACAGCCATAGCCTGTTTGCAGCACTTCAGTAATGGATTAAAGAAGTTTTGTAAGCTAGTAAAGAAAAGTACTTCAAAATTTGGGCAGTAAGAAAGCATATATATTACATAAAAGGCAAAATATGGACCAAATATAAAGTGCTGTTACAAATTTTGGAAAGACTAAAAGCATCTTTTATTTTCCATACTCTATGGGAAGCATCCAACATAGGACACAACTTAATTGGAAAAAAATGCACATGGCTCAAAGCCTACAGCCTGCCTTCTGATCAGATGCAAATGATGAGTATCTCAGGGCTTCTACAGAGGATTTTAAAGAAGGGCCACACTACCAACCCACCACTGTATTTTAAAGGGATTCGCAATATTACTCCTTTTCTTCTTTGCATTGTCTGTCAACACAACAAATCTTTCTCATGGCATAGTGTAAGACTAAAACCTTAGATGAAAGGGACTGAAGATGTTTAAAACATGCTGGTGAACTCCTTGGGAAGCATAACATAGGGATTAAAGTCCAATTCAAGGATCCATCAGGTCTCTGTTTTGCTTTTCTTTTCTCAGTTGAATATATTTGCCAAAAGGGATTTCTCAACACTTTCCAACTGCAATTCAAACCCTCTCCCCTACTACTGGATCTTACTCTTCCAGGAATATCTCACAGTTCAGTCACTGCTCTTCCATCACAAACCATGGAGATGTCCTTTATTAGCAAGTGCTATTTCCACAAGCACCCAGGGTGTTAACAAGTACACATGCATAGGGATGAGGAGATGGAGGAAGTTCATAAAAAGGTTTGCTCACTATGAAAATCATCTTCAACTTCCCACGAGTATGGTTCCACAAACACTTGCAGTAAGGCAGGTTGTATTATTCTCTTCTCTCTTGCCCAATAGTTGCTATTATTGGATCTGGCAAGGCAGCATGTGACTGAAAAATACAGCTGCATTTTTGGCTCAGAAGCCTCTGCAAGAGCTTTTGAGTCATGAACCAAAAGGCCCACAAAAAAGCAAAAGAGAAGAATGCAGATTCAGTTTTCTTTTCTTTGTGAGCGTGTGTCTCTACTGCATAGTCCTGATGTACATAAAACCTGATGTCCTGATGACACAAAAACAGAAATCATTTTGAAGTCCCTTTAGTCAGGTAAGTTGGGCTCCCTCTGCCTGAGGCCACTTGACATAGAATAGAAGCAGCATGGAAAGATTGCCACTGACCACAGAGTGTCTGAGCCACACAACATAGCACGTGCCCAGATGTGCCTCTGAGCTATGCTTTTCTACAAGTCTACAGTAACAGAGCGGGTTTTTGTGATCTGGGTTCCTTTTGTAGTATCTCTCCCAAGAAGCTCAGCCTCATTCCCAAAGCATAAGGCTGAACTGTTCCACAACGCTGCCTGGTAGTAGAATAACCCTCACTTGCACTGGAAATAAAGTTTATAATGCAACACTTTGTCTAAAATGTGTCAAATTGCTCTGCGTACCTAAATTATATTTCACCATGTTCATTACTCTCACCTCTCATGCCTGATCAAATGTTTCAAGCTTTTTCCTTTTTTCAAATTAAAGCAATCAAAAATCGCCCCTTTTCCCAGACAGCTGGGAGTGGGTAGGACAAACACAAGGCAGAAGGGAGCGTCTGGACTGTGGACTGCAGAAGAATGTCTCAGGAAGAGTCTGGACTGTGGACTGCAGAAGAATGTCTCAGGAGCAGTCTGGACTGTGGACTGCAGAAGAATGTCTCAGGACTTCTCTTTATCACCAGCTCATGGATACTGTCAGAGAGAAGCTGTTCCCACACTACTTCATGTCTTCTGCCTGCAAGCAGCAGCCCAGCTTTGAGCCAGCTAAACAAAAGCAGGCTGGAGGAGAGCAATAAGAGGGGAAAACAAGGCACCAAGAATAACCCTTTAGTCAGGATAAACAGCACAGATCCACTGAAGTTACCATCCCCTGGAGAGGTTTTGGATGGTCCAGAACATGACAGGAATGAACACTAAAGGTACACAGAGGCAAAATAGCACAATGCAGCTCATGCACCTACCAGAAATGCTGGTTCTCCTCTGTCCAGCTGCTGCATTAATATACAACCACCTTAGAAAAATTATCCTTTATGTCCTATATTCTTCCAAAAAAAGTTGAAAAGCCAGCAGCTTCTGTTTCTTCCCATTTAAATTGGGTCCCATCAGCACCCTGGCTCTCACTAGCATCACTCCTGTTGAAAACCAGCTTTGAACATTGCTGTTAGAGTCACAAACTTAGTCCATATCAGCACCCATGATGATTAACCAGCAAAATAAGCACGTCTTGTCTCTCAGGTACACTGTGTTCCTAGGGAAACACTGTTGTTACAAGACAATGCAAGGCAGAGGTGAGGACTGGAGGGAACGTTCCCTAAGGCAGACAAAAAATCCTTAAGTGACTTTTGATAGAGAATTTTCCAGCCCTTTCTGAACTGGAGTGACAGGAGGAAAAAACCACTAAGTATCAGCCTGCATCTTCAGAGGGCAAGGAGTGGAACATGAGCAATAAGAGGAAAGTTTCTCAAAGGTCACCAAATGGTGAAATGGAAATGATGAGCACCACTGAAATGGAAATGATGAGCATCCAGGTTGGTGGTGTTCAGATAACAGTCACGTGCAGTAGGATAGAGCAAGGTGTTCAACTCATGTAAAGAATTCAAAGAGTTTTCTAAAACACAGCAAAGAAATATGGGTATAACCCAACACAGACACAATCAGAGCAGCTTAAGGAATGTACCTCAAAAAAGCACAGCTCTCGTTAAGTTGCTTTTGTAACTTTTGCTCAGTTTGAGGACCCAACTCTGGGTCCTTTGCTTCACATGAAGAGATTCCCCTCTCCAACTCATCACTCTCCTAAAAGTATTGCTAGAGAAAGGCATGAAGGCTGATGTTGGATCTTTGGGTCTCATAGGTCTGACACAAGGTCTTTTTCAGGAGCAGAAACTCCCCATTCCCCCATAAAAAAAGCAACTCCCAGCAAATTAATTCCAACTCCACCACCTTCTTGTATTGCATTACAGGGCTTTGCTACTCCCGTGCATTCCAAGTTATGGACAAAGTCAGGAACCTCCACCAATGCTCAACCAGCCGTGCTTGGGTTGGTTAGATATTATAACACCACAGTACCTACAACTGCCCTCTCAGGCACTCTGTGCCAGGCAGCCTACAAACACACTCAGAAACACTGCTGTGTCTTGAAAGACATTATAATCTTTGCCAGTGTTCTTTACTACTCCTCAGGAAATTACAGGCTCATTTTTCAGAGCGGTAAATTCCAATAAATTCTTCTTAAACTGCATGGAAATCTGAAAGTTTAACAGACGTAATAAACTGTGTATTATCTGTATTACCAAGCCAGCCTTAAACGAACAAATACATCTAAATTAAGACTTGAATCTGCAAATCTTCCTCCATGTGCATAGGAGATCTGACTTTAGTTGGGCTACTCCCATCAAGGAAAGAGGGGTCTTCTCTTTTTACACTATGTAAACCATGGGAAGTTAATTCCTCCCACACAAAGCTCTCACACAATCCCTGCTACATCTTGCTCCTGGCTCATAGGTTGAATATTCATTTCCACACAGCTTCAAAAGGTGTACACTCCATCTTTCAGGCACTTTTTCCTTTTGTAAAATGAAAAATGTACTGTGAATGGAAAGAAGTTTGGGTGGGTTTTTTTGCATTCCCTTGTAACAACAAGATTTATGTCCTTTGCAATTAAAAAAATTATAGTCCAAAAGCAATGCTAAAACCTTTAAAGGACTATGTTTAGGGACCGACCTGGAAGATGACTCCTTACCACAATCTCCAACACTAATAATTCTTTCCAGCCTAGGGCTCTAGGTAATGATCGTGCATCAAGGTCATGTTCTTGCCTGGACAAGTTTATTTGCTGTATGTTTTTAGTAACATACAGACCACACATCTTAGAAAGTCACAGCAGCACAGAAGCACAAATGCTGACAGTGGTCAGGAAAGAACACCAACTTTTCCAGTATTACCCATGAAAGTCTGCAAACATCATCCTGCATCACTATTAGTGCCATCTATATGTCTGCAAGAGGATTTCTCATGTAGTATCACTTATCATACAAAAAAGGGGACAATGCACACAAATGTCACATTTGCACACATCTTCCTTATCTACTCTATAGGACCTGATCTTAAAGTTGCTCAAATGGCTCCAAGATTGTACAATAAAACAGAAAAGCCAGCAAATAATACCAGCGGCCTCCCAACACACTGTCCAGCCTCGAGATGATGAACATCTTGTTCATTTCTTTCCCCAGGGCTTGGGAAGAAGATGGGAGAGACAGCAAACAGCAGCAGATGCAGAGCCCACATTCTAGTGATTTCACTGGAGAGGGGACAGGTTACATCATAAATCAACTTTGTCTTAGGAGGCCACATTGATAAATGTCACTACAGAACCTCCAAGTCAGTGGCATTTCAACTACTCCATGGTGCAATCTACTCATAAGTTCAGAAAAAACTACTCCATGCAATTCACAGGAACACTAATAAGTGAGCTTTACGGTTCTTAGGTTCATTCACTTTTCTTTCATCTTTACACATTTAATTTAAAATATCAACCTATGCACAAGCTTTTCAACCTGTGCAGTACAGACACCAATGGTCAGGTTTCCTAGACACTTTGATTAATTACCAGTAACTTATGCCTTCAAGTATCTGATGTTTAATTAAAAAACAAGGATTAAGCCAAATTGGTTTGTTAGTCAGACTAAGGTCAGCTGATGTAAAGGGACTACTATCTTAACAGATTTTCCTTATTGCATTGCAAGGCTTGAGTACTTTATTTCATTATGTGCAGAGGTCATGACAGACTCAAATAAAAATTGTTCCAAGTCACTAAATGTATCCCAGGTTCTTGTAATTCCTCACACAAATAAAGAGCAGCAAATGTTTATCGCTCTGTTTTCCCCAGCATTACTGGTTTACGTTCCTGTAGCTGAGGCAACCACACCACGGCAAGCAGCTTTCAGCCTTTCAGAAAGATTAACTTCTTAAACAGGCACAAACAGCCAAGTGCAGCTCCAGCCAGCCAAGGTGAGTGGCAGACACACAGCTCACAGTCCTGAGCATAGCACAGGATTTGATGACCTTCTCGTTGAGATCATGCCCCCATCTAAAACTTCACTCATGGCAAGGTCAGCTTTGAAGTTTTTAGACTACCTCACTTTTGATTTGTTTGCAGAATGTCATTCCTTGCTAAACAAAATTCTGGAAAAAAAAAAATAAGGAAGAAAGAAGGTGGTAATGACTGCCTGGAAAGAAGACAGAAAGGAGCATAGCAACAAGTGCAAAAGGCATCCAGAAGAAAATTTTATTGCTGACAATGTTCATGACACCTGATAGCAATGCCAGAACATAGGAATACTTTAAATTTGAAAACAAAATGCCAACTTTGCAAGTCCTGCTGCACAGTGAATGTCACAATAACAACAGGAATTCCAGTCTAGATCTTCCAATAGACTGCAACTCCCGAACTCCCAGGAATGCTGGGCACAAGTGAGCATAAACAAAAGCAACTCTTACGTTTGTAACACATACATCAGTTGAACAAGTGCTAATCAAGTCTAACTAAAACTGTACTACCAACTTCCTCATTCCCCTTCTTCCTCTCCCATCCCTGGGAAAAGACATGATATACAAGTTACTGCTGCAGTAGGCAAACATTAATAGTGACTGAAACCACTTAAGCATCTATTCCTCCTTCCCTTCCCTCATTTTTATTTTAAGAAAACCCACAGAACCCCCTCCCAAGAAGGGTTCCAGCATAACAGAATTTTTCATCCTTTGCTAGTTTGAGTATAGATCTAATTCAGGATCAAATGCAACTCAACACACACTATTTCAAGCCATAAATATCCAAGATTAAGAGATGCTGAGAGAACTGGCTGACAGGCCAAGACAAAAAGAAAAACTAAATTCTTCCATACCATCCATGCCACGAGCTCACTGCACAGAGGTAATGGCAAGGAGCTGAACCTGAGTACATGGCAACTGATGGGGACTATTCACGCATATTTTTCAGGGATCTGCCAAACATTTCAGATTTCACAAGGAAAACCCAGTGTCCCACAACTCAGATCTACTCCTTTTCACTGAGCTCAAAGTGTGACCAACGGTAGGAGCCTGATCAAATTCCTTGCTTTATCCATGCTTGAATGAAAGCCTTGGCTCAGCAGACCAGGTTACATGAGCTTTCTCTTTTTCAGAGCATGCTGGCCATTAGTGCTGGTGCCAGCGCTGCAGGTAACACCAGCAAGTCCCAGGGAGCTTCAGTTTGGTTCCAAAGAGATTTCATCTCTTGGTGAAGCAGTTGGGATTTTTGCATCTCGTTTGATACTCCAGTGCTCCGTTTTTATCTGCCAATAACATACTCTTGAAAAATCCAGCTCTCTAGTACTGATGAATATCAAAGAGAAGTTTCGAAATGTTTACAGGTCAGATAGAGGCAATGCAAGTGTCTCACAAAGGCAGCAGATGCCATTACAGCATGACTGTGCAGAAGGACCACTGCCCCTGGCCACAACAGCCACATCAGCTCCAAATGAACCTTCTCCCAGCTCTCCTGGAAAAGCACCTTCTCACTGTGTCCCTGCCACAGGGAACACCTGCACACACATCCATCTGCAACACGTGCAAGTCCAGTTGCTGCCCTTGAACTCTTCTTCAGCTCCAGGGGTCTCCATGACCACCACAGGGAGAACAGCAGCTAAGGCTCACCCAACTCCTCTATGGGGAAGCAAATCAAAGTCCCAATGGTTTCCCTAAAGGGCACCTGCCAAACCTCTGCGCAGGGCCTGGGAGCAACACAAGGAAGGAAACAGCAGAAGTAAGATTTTGTTTGCTGCCAGGAACCAGAGCCCAACCTCATGGGTGTGGGGAAGAGCATTCCTGGAACAGGCCACAGGGTTCAAAGGAGCTTCTGTGGAAGAGATCATAGAATGGTATGGGTTAGAAGGGACCTTTAAAGAACACCTAGTTCAACTTCCCAGCCATGGGCAGGAATATCTGTCCCTAGATCTGGTTGCTCTAAGCCCCCTCCGTGCTGACTTTGAACACTTGTGGAGCAGAACTGCTTGCTTCTTGAGGGACAGACTCACAAATTTCTGACAGGAAGGTGGGCAAGTGAAAGGCTGATGGCTTGGGTCAAATGGAAGGAGTGAGCAAACAAGAAGAGAACTGGGTCAGGAAGAGACTGTGTGACTCAGCCATGCACTCACACAGCAGGAGCACAGAAACCTCCACATTTAAGAGCTTGCACACGCAAATACAGTATTTTACAATCCTACAGCACTTTTAAAGTGCTCCAAGTGCTTCATAATTGTTAGTTAAGCAACAGTACTCACAAATCAGAAGCATAAGACTGAGATTTAGCTATATCAATTTTTAACAGTATGATAGCTATCATGGTTTAACCCCAGGCAGCAACTCAGATCCACACAGCCACTCATTCACTCTGCACCAGTGCCATGGGGGAGAGAATTGGAAGGGTAAAAGTGAGAAAACTCATGCACTGAGTTTAAAAACCAGTTCATAGGTAAAGCACAAGCTGCACACATGCAAAGCAATCCAAGGAATTCACTCCCCAGTTCCCACGGGCAGGGAGGTGTTCAGCCATCTCCAGGAAAGCAGGGCTCCATCACAAGATGATGATATGAGAAGACAAACACTGTCTCTGTGAACATCTTCCTCCTCCTCTTCTCCCAGCTCTATACACTGACCATGCCTCCATATGGTCTGGAATATCCCTTGGACATCTGAGCTCAGCTGTCCCACCTGCATCCCCTTCCCAACTCCTTGTGCCCCAGTCCTGCTCACAGGTGAGAAGCAGAAAAGGCCTTGGCTGTGCGTAAACTCTTCTCAGCAGTACCCAAAACATCCCCGAGTTATCAACAGCTTCCAGAGCAAATCAAAAACACAGCCCTCTATTAGCTACTATACAAAAAAATAACTCTACTCCAGCCAAAACCTGCACTGTAACTTTGGGAACAAAAGCAACTTTAAAGCAGTCACATACCCCCAACTCCTCCTGCCTCGCAGAGCCCAGGCAGCGCAGCGCTCTCTGAAAGAGGCCGGTGTTGAGGATTTGAATCCAGACTCCTGTTTCACGAGGATTTGAATCCAGACTCCTGTTTCA
>QUSF01000015.1:11840461-11884491 GCA_003676055.1 Chloebia gouldiae
ATCCAGACTCCTGTTTCACGAGGATTTGAATCCAGACTCCTGTTTCATGAGGATTTGAATCCAGACTCCTGTTTCACGAGGACCTGAATCCTGTTTCAGAGCGTGCCCCGATGCCTCGCACACCAGCCGGCTCCCTAAGCCGTGCCTTGATCGCCAGCCAAGCCCCACGCAGGGGTAATCTTACCAAAGGAACACCGGTATGTGGCTGTAAATTGGGATTTTGTGCTTGACTTGTGTTATCTCCCTCCTCTTGCACTTTGGCTGCACAAATTATCTTCAACAATTTCATCTTAAAGCTCGTGTTTTACAGTACTGATTTCCCTTAAAAGTATATTTTTTTAAAATTTGCTTTTATTAGTTCAAGCACATTTGCCAAGTTTCAACAGATGACTTCTTTCTCAGCTGCCTAATTTCAAATTCACCTTTACATACAGCTTAAAAGGGGGCAAAAGTCATCACAAGTAAGTGGGATGTGATGCTTAACATCAAAGCTTATGCAGATACACTTTAACAGTATCAGATGAGGGTCAAGAATCATTAATTTACTCTGCAACATGGGAGAATTAGAAAGAAAAAGGATGAATCCTAGCCAAAACTTGGAAATATGTATACTCCTGATTAATACAAGGCTACTAGGAAAAAGCAGATGTGAAGTCACACCTTGTTTTATTCAAGGGAAAAGCCAAAGTGTACAAGAGCCAAAAAGAACTTATTCTACGCAGTGGCAGACACTGAAATACAGCAATATTACCCCTTCAACTTTAATAAAACATGTTGTATACAGAGCTTTTTTCTTTTCAGTCCTTGAAACCCTGCCAAGTCATAAGCTTTTTATGGGAACGTTGAAATGAATGTTGATCAGAGCCATACCCATAAGAGTTTTAAATTTTACCACCACTTAGAGGCAAGGGCTACCCCCAGTCCCTCACGCATCTGCAAATCTGTACATCTTTGAAAAGCCTGACAAACTAAAAGAAAACTCATACACCCTCCATCTATGAAGATACTGAATTCTCTCTTGGATTACCAGCTGAACTCAGGCCTTGAAAGGATTGTGAACTCCTGCACCCTCTAAAATGAAGTTCCTCAAAGACAAAATTTTACATTTTATAATCAAAAAATAATAGCTACTTGGTAAGTGAAATTAGAGCACAAGAGGTCACGTCATTACCAGGAACACTTTATTCTTTTCTCCATTCCTTCCCATATTCATCAGCATCTGTTTTTTCCAAGGCCTAAGCTTTATTTTTCAAAAAGTTAACACTGGCTCATAAAAACACAATTAATTTGGAAGTACAAGGCTCCTGGCAGCCAGACAAGTAGTTGATCATTCAGCTGTTGCATCTAATGTGACAGAGCTTCAACTGAGTTGGAAAACTTTATAAAATAAGGGGCTTCTTCCTATCTAATTAACATAGCAATGAAATTTAACAGTCCGGCATGGAAATTTCTTTCCAGCATTATGTTTTTGAAATAACTCATCTACTCCCACAGTCTAGAAGACCTTTTACAATACACTAAACAGTAATTTACCCTTTCCAGCTCAAAGGGTTCAATTTGGAATCCTCTGTATCAAACCAACAAGGGCAGCAAAGCTGCTGCACAACAAGACTGCACAAACATCTATCTACCCTGCATGCTTTTACATCTATTCTGTAATTGGAGCACTAAAATATGTGTCCATTGCAATATATAAATTTTAAAAGGCATTAATTAGGTGCACAATGCTTTAAATTTAACAGGGAAATGGACAAAAAATACACAGGCTACATCCAAGTAGGTCTGTCTTTCAGGTCCCTGGGCTGGGAAATTGTGTTGTTTGTATACTATCATGATTTATGTTTATTTAAATAATGCCAAATATTAGTTTTAAATTTACAGTGATTGCTTTATAAGATGTCTCAAATACTATCAGGATAAAGAGTTTAGTGTAAACTAAACAAAACAGTTTGTTTATACTAATAATGCATCTCATAGGAAATACTTAAAATCCCACATGTTCAAAGCAGGACAAAATTACAGTCTATCTTTCCACAGAGGATTGCTATCTCCTGCTACCAAGAGTCAGAAGGACCACATGCAGATCACAAGGCCTAAAGTTCCAGTCAGGACAAGCTGGTCTGCAGAACTGCAGTAAAGCTGAAAGTGAGTTTTAATGCTACCTTAAAATAACCATTCACACATGCAAACCAATTACTGGTGCAGGTACTTAAGTGTGAAAGCAAAGGCAGAGCAACACTTCCCTCTATGAAGTACACTAAATATTTACACATTCCTATAAAGATGCCTATGCATATCCAAGTCCTGTATTCTGTACTCTGGAACTGTGCTTGTACAAGGACTAGCAGAGCAAAGCCCTCCTCTACAGCTGATGCTCTTGTGTGCTGGGATCACAAATTGAAAGTGATGAGATAAATACTTAAAATCATGGATCCTTAGTGAAATCTCCTCAGCACACTTTACAGTCTCTTGTGTCCAGGGACTGCACAAATTTTCTCCACTATAGATAGACTGAGAAAATATTCCCCCAGTTTGTACACAAATTACAGCAGGTCAGTTTTGAAGGGGAAAGAAGGGGAAAAGCAGCACTCAAAACTCTAAGGATTATTTATGAACAAGCTGAAGCCCTATAAACTTGGCTACTGAAGAAAGACAATCCTCTCTAGCTTATGCCAAGTGGGTCAGAGGAAGAATCTCAGCAGTCTTCAAAGTCAAAGCAGATGGGGAAGTGAATAAGTGCCCATGTGAGCAAAGAGGAAACAAGATTCTACTCATTTTAGCTTGTTTTAGAGCTTCAGTTTTCTAGATACCATTGAAAGCAGAGGAGCTCACTTCTGTAGCAAGTATTAGAATTGCAGAGTAATTATTTAAGACTGCTATAATGCAAAAAAAAAAAAAATAGAGTCCCAGTGTGTGCAGATTGAGGAAGTTGCTCAGCTCAGTAGGAGGGAAGTAGGTGAAGTGGAAGAAAGGTTCTAAGAGGCAGAGAATTAGAGAAATTTTCCTTGCTTTGTAGCTATGAAAAAACTTCTTGGGATTCTTTATCATTAGTGTTTCAGTATCAGAGATATAAATATTTATGTAGCTGTAAAGTAGCTTCTACTTTAGAGTTAATTGTAGCTCTAATTAGTGTGTTAAAAAAAAAACCACATAAACTTGCAAGTACATTTTTTACCCTTTTTGAAATAAAAAAGCAGCAGTCCACACATGCCACAGAATGACCATACATCACATTCCTTAAAAAGCTGAAGCTGACCTCTTGGTCCTTTCTCAGGCTTTACATCGCCAGACAAGATCTGGGCCAAGACCATTTCCATACACAGGGATGCATCTCTGTGTCAGGCTAACCTCATCATCCAAGTGGTGAGACCAAAAACCAGCTCATCTCCCCCAGGGTCATGATTGTGGAGCTGGGAATCCCTCCATCTGCCTCAGCAATATAAAAACATCACTGGCTGCAAAATAAACAGCACATGAACCACAGAACAATTGCCCCTCCAGTCAATGCTGCTCATGCCACCCACCAAGGGCTAATAATTTTTTAAGAGATCCTTCCAACTAAAAAATACTTCATACTTTGAAGAAAGACTTTGTGCAAATTGACAACACACAACTTCTTTTCAATCCATGCAAAGGAAGGACTCCCTCTCCAAATTTCTGCGAGTTTTGCAATCAGATAGAGCAGACCTTGAAGGACCACAGAAATACTTTGAATGAAGAACTTTTAAACTGAGCTGGGAACAGTGGAAGAAGGAGCATTCAGTGCTGCAGCTTGCTAGGGAGACACAGAAGCCAAGGACATGCTGAGGAGATGCTCATCTTCCAAAGAAAATACTGCTAAGAGAAGCAGGCATCCTTCCACCACTTATTTTAGGAGGTGGCTGCTGAGCTGCATCAGCTATTCCACTGGTGTCTCCACGGGTGTTTTCTGTCCAAGACTTCTGCTGCAAGAGCCAGAGCTGCAAAACTTGTAAGAAAACTCAACAGAAAGAGGCACTGAGGGGTTGAACAACACCAACCCACTTTGGATACACACATCTTCACTTATGCAAACTCAAGTGATCTGATATCCAGGGTGGGTCATGTGGGGCACAGTCAAGATAGAAATATGTATATTAAGTCTTTGCTTGTTCTTCTGTGTGTATAACTATAAATCAAGAAATTTGCTAAAATGAGAGGTATGAAGGAGAGGAGAGAGGCTGTGCTGTGAGTAACAGCAAGGAGGGGGAACTTCAAACTACAAGCTCTTTAGCTTTTTTTCCTAATACTATTTATCATACATGCTGAAAAGTTAACTACCTTGATTTAGGTAACTTTTTACCATGACAGCTATTCCTTTTAGCAGATATATCATCATTCTCACAGCAACTTCAGATGCTTTAAGATACAAAGCAAGGACTCCCCTGAATCCCTCTCCCCACTAAAAAAGGTCCAAACACATTAACCTTGAAGGACCATGCAAAGTTGCATTTGCTGAAGTCAAACCTTTCTCTGCATGCTAGTGTACTTGGAGGAGAAAAAAAATATATATACAAGGTAAACTCATGCTGGCTTTTTAACAGCATCTGCACAAAAAGGATTTTTTTCTATGCAACATGTATAGTTGACCTGGGTTAACACTGCAGTGTGGAGAGTTGAAAAGGGATCACCTGATGAAACAGAAATACCTCCCTCCAAAGTATACTGCAGGAATTCCAGCCAAGCACCCCAACCACAGCAAACAGTAAGAGCTTTCTGGAACAGCACATGTTCTGTGTCAGCAAAGCAGCATTAATACAAAACTCAATTCAAATAAAGGAACACTGACCCTTCGGAAAGGGTAGGGCTTCATCAGACTCCTAGCAAAGACCACCAAAGACATGCCAAGCACTGCAAAAAAATTATTATATAAAAAGGAGGAAAACAATGTCAGCCTTGTACATGTTTTGTTGCTGAATAATGACAGTGTTTACCTTCCCAGCCTAACACATTACTGCTTTGGACCCAACTTTAAAAGAGAGTACGTGACAGAATTAATTATGCCCTTTCCTCTTAACTACCATTTCCTGGTTATTTATTAGTTCAGTCTGCATATATTCATAGATGTGCCTAATATACAGTGTTAAAAGGACTTAAAACTGATCCCTAAATACTCCCCTCATTTGCAGAGTCCTCTCCATCCTTTTAGCAGTAGCATCAATAAATACAGCCTCAGTCTGTAAATTATTCACTGCTCAAGCAGCTGAGGGAGACATGGGGGAACCTCAAGCCCAATGCAAAGGTGTGTCTCAAGAGCAATGCAGTGCTGGATCCCAAGCAGCAATCTATCTCAGACATGCTCTCAGAGGGTTTTGCTAAGGACTTTTCCACCTTTTTGGTTCACTCACAGTTTGGAGTCCACCAGCCTGTCCCCATGTGTTTCTGGAAAAGACAACCTCTACTGCACATGAAACACCCCGAGTTCAGCACTCTGGCAAAGGAATGGCAGATACATTAACTCCAATGAGCTACCTAAAAGTAAAACTAAAGGGAACTCAAAAGCCTCTCTGCAGTTGTCTGTCTTCACTCTCCTAAAGTCCTCCCTGAAGAGGGATAAACACCAGAGAAAAGCAGATAGGAGAAGACTTCTGGTTTAAGACAATCAATTTTATTTCACCAAGGTCCCTCATCTCAAGGAGAGAAGCTGCCATGCTGACCATTCACTGGGAGGAGACTGAAAAGAAGAGAGGGTGGGTACTGCAGAAAGCAGAGACAGGATAAAAAAGAAAAGCCTTTCACAGACACTTTGCAAAGAGCAGCAGCACTTTTGTCAGGGTAGATGTTAGGATATTCCCATGTGAACTCTACAGTTGCTTTTGGCTTCATCCAGGATCAACAAGCAACTCCAACTAACACATCAAATTAGCTGTATGCCTAGGGATTAACTTCTTGTCTTGCATCAGAGGTCAATCAAGTCTTCTCCCCACCACAAAGGAAAGCACAATACATTTTGGTACAGCAGCACTTTTAGCTCTTCCACCCCTCATCCACGGCACCGTGGCACTGGATTTGTGCTCAGAATGCCCCAAAGATAGACAAAATTTAGAAATAGACAAGACCAGGTGTTTTCAGTCAACATAAGATCCTGTCAATGACCAATTATGTGGAATCTGCATTTTAGAGGTGTAGATGGGGTTCAGAAGATCAAAGGGGGGGTGTTAATATTGTTCATTCATGTTCTCTTGTCTTTTGGGCTAAAAAAAATACAAAATTCTCAAGCTTCTTAATGATTTTTCCATATTAGAAGCTCCTGCCTAAGGAGAAGAGGGAAGAGAAAGGGATGGAGGAAGAGCAATTGTATCTAAAAACCTGGAAGCATGAAGGTTGCATTTCATAACAAAATGATGTTAAGTGATAGCAACAAGTTTATTTTCCAGTGGGGAAAAAAACGCAGAGCAACTTCTGAAAAAAAAAATTTATAAATTGATGAGATTATGCAGTAATATGCAGAGATAACCTGTATTTCATTATTCTGCATGATGTCCACTTCATCTGATTAAATGAATAAATGAGGTCCTTATGTCATACTAGAGGCATTACCCCACTTTTGTTTACAACATCTTTCTAGCCTTTAACCACAGCACACAGAGCACAGCTGGCTGGCAGCTCAACATTTCAACCCAACATGCAAAAGAAGTTAAGATAGGGGAAGTGATTCTAAAAAATCCACAGGAAAAAAATCTTGCTTCACTTACCTAAGCAAACTTGTCATTAGAGAGTTTTCCAGTAATAAAATCCAAGAAAAAAAGCCTGAAAAAAACATAGAACAAGGCAAAGTTTTAGTACATAAGATATTACTCTCACTCATATTTTTTTCTTGGGAATCAGAAAAGTTTAAGTGATTTAAAGAAAAGTAACTTCATTCCATTAGTTGCCTTTTTGATAGTTATTTGTAATAAAAAGCCCTTCCTCAGACAGTGAATGTATCAGAAACAATAGGGCAGATTTTTCACTGCTGCTGCCAGCATTATACCAGTGCAATTCCCCAAATGTCAATCACATCGGGCTGCAATAAAACTAGTGTTATCCAGCAGACGAGTCAGGCCTAAGGCAATTAGCTAAACTGCCCCATTTAGATTTTCAGTCATCTCTCCCTCCCACTGAGCTGGATTATCAGAAAGTTTGGACCAAGTTGTGGGGTGGGAATCAAGGAGTCACACATGTTCACACACAGAGTAAGGCTGTGGCCAGAAGGCGGCCAGAAACAAAAATGCTGCTTATAAAAAAAATACCCTGACCCCAAAACTAACTGAAAAGACTGAGGCAGAATAACACACACCAATATTAAGAAAGCTGGGAAATACAAGACCTCATTATAGGCAAAAAAACCAAAAAAATTCCAAAGCAAAGTACAAGTTGCTGGCAAAAATGGCATGTGGCCATGACAGGTTTCACCAGAATCACTGCTACCAAAAATCTCAAAAGCTTGTTGAGACTCATGAATGCAGACTGGAAGGAAAAAAAAAAAAAAAAAAGAAAAAGAAACCACACACCCAAACTAACTGAATATGGATGACTGCAAGCCTCCAAATCAAAGAGGGAGTTGACCACTGTTTAGGAGGAAGAAATCACTGCTTGTTCCAAGATTAAAAACTTATAATTCTGGCCCTGGCTGAAGCACTATCATTCACTAATCTGCTGCAATTTAGTCGGGCTGATCCCCTGCTCAGACAGACGAGGCATTATCAAAAGTTCCTCCATTCATTTTGCTTCCTGTTAGGCAGTGAAAGCCCCTTTCATACCCTCCTCCAGAGGCTACTAAAGCCAAGGAAGACTTTCTGATAGAGAAGATAAGGTAGTTGGATTTATTCATGAGAGGAGGAAGCAAGTTGTACAGGCTGATTACAGCTGCTCCAAAGCTGAAAACTAGAGGTTTGGAGAAGGGAGGTAGAAGATGATGGATTTCTTATTAAATAAGCATTACATCACTACCATTATTGTTAGAAGTAACATTAACTCTCCTGATACTTAACTACAGAACTGAGATTTTACTCTGAACTTGGCATCATCAAATATGCACATGTGGTGAAGTAATTAAAAAATACACAGACAAGGCAGAATGTGGTATTTTTTTGGAAATTGAGTAAATAAGTTTTTTAAAAATAGAATACCTAAGACCAAAGGATAAACTAGCCAGAGTCAGAGGGAAGACACTAAAAATGGTCTCCAGATTGAGACTGTTCATATAATCATTTTCAGGGTCAGATCTTGTTCTTATTGTCGACATGAGCACTCTCAGACTTCAATGGGGTAGGATGGTGATTTCCACATTACTTAACATGTGTCAGCAATTTTGAACAGTTGCTTTGCAGATTCTTAGAGTAAACCAAGCAAAACCTCACCAGTGAGAGCCCAGTACAGTATTTGGTGGATGAAAAGCTGCCTGGAAACTCTATCAAGACTCTGAAAAACATTCCCCCATTAATGTTCAAACAATCTGGTAGAGTTAGAATAGTTTCTAAACTCAACAAGATGGAAATGCAAACAAAAACACATTTCTCAAGTTTAAAGAGGTTGAGCCAAAGCAGCAAAGCTCTAGAAGAAATTAGGGCTAACAATGCTGGTTGTAGGGGTAAACCCTGCCTCTTCCTTCCCCTCTCCCAGACTATTCTTCTCTGAACTAAGGAGCAAAATAAACAAGAATCAAAATATCCACAGCAGAAAATCACAAGCAGCTCTAAAAGAAAGAAAATAACTCAGCTGTACCTCGTCATTACTCCATCCAGTCCAAATACACATCAGGTCTTTAACTGTTTTCCCCTCTGACAATGCTAAATGAGATAAAAACAAGTAAAAATTATATATATAATTTTAATATACTATTAGGTGAGTGAGAAAACTTAAAGGCACCAGTTTGAATTAGACAAGGATGGAGTGTAAATCTCTGTTGGGCAGAAAGAGGGAATAACCAAATCTAGAACAGCATGAAGACCCAACAGAGATGGTTCACAGGTCACCACAGGGAGGGTGAAGTATCAATGGTACTTATGTAAATGGGGACAGGCTGACAAATTAACTCTTGCCTAGCAGAATACTCCTAATCAATCAAACAGCATCAAGCTGCAACAAAATCCAGAGTTTATTTTGATCCACCCTCATCCTTTAGGTTATTTTATATATACTAGACAAGACTTGAGCACAAAATGTACAGATCAGTTTGCCCAGTGGTCACATTATTTCTTCTCAGTGATCAAAGAATCAGGGAATGAGGAGACAGCAGCCTCTTTTCTATTCTCACTCCAGCCTGCATCTCTGCAGACACATCCACTTCAGGCAAAGCTCAGCTGGCACCCCCTTTCCCCAATTTGTGCTGCAGTAGGATCTTGCCTGTTGTAACCACCAACTTCAATCATAAACTACAGCAAACTCTGCAAATGCTCAGATTTAATGGGTATCTCAGAAAAAGCTGCCAAGTCTCAGATTCCTCCCATAATAAATAACGTAATATTGCTCCCCTATCTTCACAGACACTGCAACACAAATCTGAAGGGACAACAAACTGTTATAAATCTCCAAGGCACAAAAGCAATTTTACATGTTTATTTGCAGTTTCACACGATGAATAAGGACAAATTTATCAAAGCACAAAGGGTGTTTCCTACAGTGGGAATGTCATAACGGGATGACAAGACAGACTGCTTGTTCTGCATGTTTGGTAAAATTGTTTGGTCTTTTTCTTCACAAAACCACTCTTGTTACACCAATATTCAATTAAAATCAAACAAAAGCCCACTCAAAATTTCCCACTTGTTTTAAGGTCCAAGTGGCAAGTTAGAGCTGATACTGCATCACAAGGAAATAAGAGGCATGAAGGAGATTTTCCTTGGTGTTTTCAGTTTAACAAAGACCCAACTGCAGCAATGTTACAGCTGATCCAAGAGAGTCAGACCAAGTCTGAACACTCTTCCTCCCACTCAAGCTGACAGAATACAGGAACACCACAACCAGAGGCCCAGGCCCACTAGTGCAGAGCTGGATACAACTCATTTTGTTCAGTGAAAATGACTTTACACATATGACAATTTCAGGAAAGCCAAAAAAAGAACAGGCTTACTTGGCTCCTTCTGCAAAGTCAAAGCTGGTTGTTGTGATGATGCCAGGGTTTGGAGGTCAGTCAAAACCTAGAAGTTCCTACTTTTAAAGACCACCTCATGTTTCTCATGGGCCTGGGTATGGATATACAGATGCCCAGTTTCTAGCATCTGTACTGTCAGTAATTACACTTGGACTAGCTGTGACTGAAGGCAATGGAAGATTTCAATAGTAGCTTCATTGTCACACAAATCTGCAATTCCAGATTTCTGCACACATTGCAAGGGGCATTTGGCATTACCAGTGGTTGTTAAAGGTGGCTGCAGCAGAGTTTAGAGAGAAAAAATCAGCAAAGAAATCCAAAATTTGGAGAGCAAACCCTGCACATGCAAATCAGGCTTTGCAGACTCAGGATGCACTGCAAGAGGAAGGATTTTCCATCTCATCTCCAAGCCCACACTGCGGTGCCAGGAAGGTTAGAGGACTGCCAGAGCACACACAGGAGGAGATTTGTCTGCAAACAGCATAAACAGCCTTGACTAAATTCTTGTAACCAATTAAGCAACAATTCTCCACTGAGAAAACAGCATCTCCCAGCTCCCTGACTAATCCTCAATTCCTGCTTCTTGAGCTGGCTTTAGATTTTTAAGTCTTCCATTTTTCTTCAGAAGCAGAAGACAAATGGATGCCAGTTCTGCAGACAGCCTGATTGCAAGGCTTTCATTTGCCTTTTAAAGACCATCAGTACTCAGAAGTGACTTAACACTAATGAGCTTTCACTAGCAAGTCTGCAAACATTAATACATATGAATAGGCATACTAAATCCACTCAAATTACCTATCTGCAAGGCTCTCCTCCAGCCTGGACTGAACTTCAATCCAAGGAATGATGAAACCTGGAAGGTAACTATAGATTTTCTCTCATCTGCATCCCTTTGTTAAACAACTCAGTGATGCTAAGCAGAGGCATTTTGAATGTGCTGGTTCATTTCATGTAAAGGGGTGAGAAAAAGAAAAAGAGCCAAAATAGTACTTTTCTAGGAAAAAAGGCTAATATTTTAAATTAAGTACTGCTACTGTTTGTAGAATGGCCTGTAAGAGAGATATAGTTGAAATCACTGGAAATACATGTGTTCAGTTTTTAAACTGCAAACAAGTCAATCTGACAAACCAGCTCAGTTAGGACTGCTCCAACAAAGCCAAGGGTCTCGCCCCCCACCCTTTTCCTAAGTAAGCCAGCACGAGTTTCTGGCATAGGCACTGGTGTGTGAGATTTTAACATTCCGCTTTCCATAAACAATCATACATCAAGCTCTAAAAATTTGCTTCACAGAAATATTTGCTCTAGTAAAACTCAATTATTCTAATATTTGTATGACACATGCAGGAGGGGTATATAAAAAGGTTATGGTGAGCTCATTTAAGAATTTAAACAAGAACTTGATAAAAGGGTTTTGAATTATTCACTCAGTTCAGCTATTAAATCAGGCTTCCAAAGAAGTCTTTAAACAACAGCCCAGAAGATGCTGTATTTATAACAAAGAGGCAGCACTGAAGCCATCACACTGTCTCACAGCACAAACCATTCATAATTACAGTGTAAATGCACACAGGCACCGTAGCATGCCTTGGTCACAATCCTGCCAGATTAACTGGACACTTTAAACATTTATACAAATATCCCTGTCTGGAGAGGCAGCACCACTTCTGTCTAAATATCCTAAGTGCTGCCTTTTAGGCTAAGAAAGAGCAATTTCTTCAAGAACATCTGAAGCTGAAACACTCAGGAACAGTACTAAGCAAGACAGAAACAATCCTTTACAAGTATTTATTTACTTTTATACCAGTCCATTTGGGCTGGCACCAAGTATTTTGCTATGCCCCCCAAGGCTTCACAGCCAAGTGAAGACATCACCATGCATCTCAGTTACAAACTTCCATGCTAGGTTTACACACAGCACAGCAATTTTCTCAACACTTGCTGCTCACACACACCCCAAACCTTTTTTTGCAAACCTCAGGGCCCACTTGAAATAATGGCCATCTCTAGAGGGAGGAAAAACAGAGGGCTTGGAAGAGATAACGTGAGTGCTGCTTCACTTCTCTGCTACACACATCCTCTCACCACCTGCTTCCTTTCTCCCCATCCCTTTTTCTCCCACCTCACAGGCTGCTCTTGGTAGTTCAGCTCCTTGAACATGAGCCAAGATTTCCTCTCAAAATAACTACTCCAAGACCATTTCAGCAATGAGCATCACCCTCAAAAACATTCCCATCTGCATATCATCGTCTCTCCTTCATCAGTCTGCTCCCAAATGAATGCATGGGCTGGTGATACAAGGTCATGAAGTTGTGGAAAAAAAAGCAGGATACCCTCCCACTGCATCCAGCCATGCTCCCAAAGCAAGGGCAGATGAGCCAGGCTCCCAATATAGGTGGTTCCAGGCATTTCTGGCAGCATTATTTTAATGACAGTATTTAATTTCCTTAAGCCATCTCATTGAGACAGCTCAAGTTAAGTATTAATGAAGTGCTTGAACACTCTCACTGTCTGGAGGAGACATGGGGTGTCACCTAACCAGCTGCTCAAAATTCACACTCAGCTGCTCTGGTCAGCAACGCAGCCAAGAAAAGGATTTTTGCATCAAATGAGCTAAGGAAAGATTTGGGTGTGAGAAGCATGAGGCAAAACAACCACAGTAACAAATAGCAGTGAGCCCTGAGCAGAACCAGCAGCACATCAATCTAAGACAACCATAATCCATTAAAAAAAAAAAAAAAACAAACCTTAAGAGTATCTTACCATTTCTGAAGTGGGGGTTTGGATGTTACAAAGCCAAGCCAATGTAGCAGTGTAATCACCAACACATCTCCTGAAACTTTTTTACATTTTTTAATCCTTTAGATTCAAATCTGCTGATGTACTTTCCTCAAACCTACATCCCATCTCCTCACTCACATGTTCTTACAAATCTATTTGAGGCACTGGTTTCCCTGGCTATAGGTAAGGCTCAACACCTGCACCACTGCAAATGTAAGTATGGCAAAATACCATGGCTATTTGCAGACTTCCTGTTCATCAAATAATATTAGTGTACCTTTGCCTTGAGCAATTATTTACAGAGCTGAAAATCCTGAAGCAACACTGGAGATCACAGAAACATTCTGCTGTCCACCCCTCCATTATGCAATGATGCTTTGTGTTAGCTTTTGGAAGTACTCAGAGGGGAAAATAAAATCATCAGAATAATTCTTTATAAATCTGTCCAATGAAAAGGAGAGGAAAAAAACATAATTCAATTAAAACTCTGCATTAGCTTACTCTAGTTGAGACTGGAAGGCATTTTACACTTCAGCTGGATTGGCAAATCCAACTTCAGGCTCCAATGCAAGCTTTAAGTCAAATTCCTCAGCAGAGTAAAACCCTTATTAGCCTGTCTTCACTGTAATTTTAAACTTACTTAATTCTGAGTATGTAATTTATGTTAAGAATAGCCCACTTTTTTTTTTCAGAACGGGATATACTGCATGCAGAATTAGCCCTTAGCTAACACAGTTAAGGTTTCCCTTAAAGAAATAATTTTTTATATATTGACAGCAAAGGAAAAAAAACACTGAAAGCTTTAAAAAAAAAAAGCTTTCATAAATGCATCACAGATGGCTGTATTAATTCACCTAATATATCCCTAAACCATCAAAACCCACCATGCAGCCTCACCTCAAACCAATGTTATGTGCTAGAAAGATGTTTGATCTATTTAAAAACAGATACTTCTTTTTCACCACTCACACAAGGAGTGAGAGAGGGGAGAAAAACAGCTGGTATTCCTACATTTAAAAAGGAACAAGAGCATCCCTTTTCTTCTCCCATCCATTCTTCCCAATTTATGATTAAAAAATAAAAAATAAATTTAAAATAAAAATCACCATGAAAACACCTTGTAAGCACAACATCTCAATTTCATGTTCCACCAACAGCACAGTATCAGTAACAACTTCTCTAGCTGAAATGAAAACAATTTCAAATCACTGTCTGAAATTTACAAAGTAAGTTTTAGAGTCTGAACTGTCACTGAACCTGGTCCACAATAGCTATCCAAACCAACAAAAGCAGTATTTACATCCTGTAGCCAACCTAAAGCTCAGAAGCCTCAGTTACTATCTCTCCCTATCACAAAACATTCACTACGTATTTCCTGCATTATTTGCATGGTTACTCAGGTTTTGGGGTTTTGTTTGCATTTTTTTATGGTGACAAAGTAAAAACCTAGTAAGATCTCCCACCCAAGCTCAGAGGAAACTCCAAGTGAATTATCAGGGTGGTTTCCCACCCTCCTTCTGCACTTGCTGCTGCAGTTTTGTGTTGTCCCCTTGCCTCCTACTCCTCTTTAAGAAGTAAAAAAATAGTTCAACCCCCATCACCCATCCCCATGCCTGCAAACCCACAAATCCTTTTTAGTGAAGCTAAAGGACACCCTGCCACAGCCTGTATGTATAATCTGAATAGGAGAGAGAGGAAATATTTAAGCATTTGCCAAGTGAGTGATTTGAGAGTGAAATGCAAGAGATGCACACACCAGAGGAGCTGGACTGTGCCAAGAGCTCGGGTCCGTGCCATGTCACAGGCTGGCATCAGAACACCAGAAATCTGAATGATTTGCATTGAAATACCCACTATGGGAAAAACCATTCCTCACTCCCTTTACCCTCTCGATTTTCCTCCATTTTGTGCAGTGCAGAGTTAAGGAGAGGGTTTGCAGGACTTTGCAGCACGTTCTGCAGCACTGTGCTGGAAGCAGGAGCTGTGTGAGGGAAGGGAACCAGAGAGGCCCTGGACAGATGTTTCCATTCACCAACGCTGCCAAGGAGCAGGGGATGCTGAGTTCACTACCTTGGTGTTATTTACATTTCACAACATCCAGCAATAACCACGCCACAGGCAGCTTAGAAAAGGAAAAAAAAAATACACAGCCAAAGAGTTTTATCATCATCTTCATTAAAAGGGTGAAAATTAAACTTTTTTTAATTCCAGTTCTGAAATTTTACCTGGTTTCATTTTGCCAATGAAACAGCACAAAAGTATCCCAGGTCTCATCCGCTTTGAGATAATTACCAGCCATTGCCTTTTTGCACACATGATTGCTTCTGGGGTGTAAGAAATGGTTAACTGTGCCACCCCTGAACCACCTGGAACTTTTCTTTCCATTTTCTAAAATAAACAGATTTTTGATCTAGCAGAGAGGAGAGTTTCTCCTTCAGCAACTGTGCCACAAACCAAATGCTCTAAAGACCAAACCTGAAAATATCCTTGGTGGAAGGGTGCATTTCAGAGGCATTCATCCAAATCTCAATCCTGAGACCCAAGATGTTTGATAATGAGCTGCCAGATCCAGTCTGGTAGCTAGAACAGCTACTCCAAGTGCTGGCCCATCCACCTGAACACACAGGAGTGTTAGACATGGACCACATGCAGCAAAGTGCTCTGCATGTCCCAGGGTGCTCCCTGCAGCAAATTACAGGGAGGGTGATGGGGCAAACAGTTTTCACACCATATTATGATACTCCAAGTTCTCTCTGAGCTGACAGCAGAGGGATAGAGAAAATAAAAAGGCCAGTATTACCCATTTCTATAAATGTCAGTACTTTCTGGAGGTTTCAAAGGGGTTCTGTATCTCAGCAGAGACACTGTATCATGTTTCTCAGAGTTTTGTGCTGGTGAACATTACCCAGACAGGGCAACTTTACTGGGAGTGAGTGCAAGGCTCCCCTCCTGCCACTGCCACAACGGGACACCTTCCTTCCCAAAGCAAACCAGACACTGATGCTATTTATTGACCCTGTTGCAGAACCAAACAGGCTTTCCAGCCACTGTTCATCAACGTGCAACTAGGTTTTATCCAAGGCAGGCAGAAGAGATTTGAAAGAAAAAGGTCTGAAGTTCTGTCTTATTTTCTGAAAGAAATAAATATCTGAAGATTAGTTGGAAATTCAACACAGAACAGTAATACCTGCAAATAAAGGCTGATCACAGATTCCATGAAGAAGACTTTTTTTTTTTTTAATTGGCAGTTTCAATTTAGTTCCTAAAGGATTACTAAAGGAAAGCAAACATCCATGGAAAAGGCAGCCAGCTGATGTTCCAAGGGACAGACCCCCTAAAGAACATCAGCTCTATCAGTCCTCCATACCCATAAGAAAGGCAGGGAGTATAAATATGACATCTTCCTTACTTTGTAGAAAAAAAGCACTACATCAGTTTCCAGAGACACACAGATGAACAACAGTCACCAGCACTACTTTTAAACATTAACACAGCAGACTCCACCAACTTGTCTTCCTATGTCTTTGGGGTTTCAGTGGGAACTACAGCTTTGTTCTTACAAGCATTTTTCATGGAAGCACCTTTGCATTTAAAATGTCAACTGTAAACGTATCTGCTATTCAGATAAAGCACCCACAAGCAGTTAATTTCATATGCAACAAGTTTTACAAAGCTCTTAAAGAGCCCAAGGACATTTGGAAGGATAGATGCAAGTTTAGAATGAGTCTTAGCATATCATCAACCAAAAAAAAAAAATCTATTCTTAGATATCTCCCTTTGGTGATTCTTATAATCTTCCTTTTTTTTTTTTTTTTTCCTCCTACTCCTTTCAGAAATTAAGTTGTTTGGTTATTCGAAAAAAAATGGAAGAACCTGTTTTGCAAGGCATACAAACAAAGCAGTATCTTCCAAAAAAAGAAAAGCTCATTCAAAAGCATGTAAATATTAGGGCTGGTAACACAAACAATAAAACCACAGGAAACACAAGAAATTAAGAATAGATCAGGACTCATTCAATTTCCTGGCTGCTGGATATATAAGCGCTTTCCTGGTTGGATGTAACAAAATTTATTTTCTAAATAACAGACAACAGGGAGTTAACACAGATAATTTAAAGAGGCAAAGAGAAATGAGTGTGTGTTCTGAACCTGCCACTGCTCCTTGGCAGGACAAGGACACTGACCAAGGCAGCACACCGAGAAGTGGCACATCAAGCACCAGGGGTTCAGCATCCTGCACTAAGCAGTGAATTCAAGTTTGCTTAAGTCACAGAGAAAACAAAAACCAGGATTACTCCTGTCTCATCACAGCATGCTGCTGAGTGCCCAGTGCACACCCAACGGGGACAGCTCGGAGCTGAGCACGAAGCAGAGGTGACAATTAGTTCCCAAGGCACAGGGTGGTCCCTGCCACTGCCACCCTGCAACTCTCCCTGGCTGGAAGGCACACTCACAGAGCCTGACCCTGCATTCCAGCTCGGGTGTATTCCCAAACTGCCCACTGCTGCTAGGCTTTCATCTAGCAGCAATCCAACAGTTCTTTCTCTCCTCTCCATCATCAGCATAGTTTTTTTCCCCCAACCAGTCAGAAGCAACAAGGTCTCAAGTAGAGAGAGATGTACATCCCTTGTGTGGGAATTTAAATCACTGCTCTGCTGAGCATCACAGCCACATTAACACAACCTCACTGCAACAGCTCCTGCTCCTCGGTCACCTTCCACCAAATGTTAAACCAAGTCTCTATCCCCAAAGTATCCAGTGGCTCAGACTTATCTAAGAATCAAAAACAACCCTGCAAGGAAAAAATTTATTTCCTTCACTGCAAACACCAAGTGATGTACTTATTCAAAGAAAAACTTCCAACAAGACTTAGAGCACGTTTCCTCCAGAATGGTCCAGGTTTCTCTTGGCACTGAGATATAACAGACCCAAGGCATAAATATACACAGGTATTCACGCAAATGGCATTATTCTTTCTTAATTAATATTAGCAGCACTGATCAGACTAGTAAAAATCAGTGAAGATTTTACTAAATAGTTCCAGGGTGGGGAGAGAGGTGGGAATATACTCTAAGCAGAGTATTAAAAACCTTGTTAAGTTTATACTCACTTGATACATTTTATCACAATGCTTCATCTTTTTATATAATGCAATTGTACAGTAACTCTTTGGCTGCCATTTATCTGCCATCTCATAGTATGAACTGATATCACTGAGGGGATGGGACCTGCAAATAATCCAGGAAAGAAGGTAAAAAGCAAATTCATGTTTTGTAGCTTTAGGAAGATGTATACATTTCCAAGCACTTTCCTTGCCACAGGTCCTCCATCTTCCTCATGTAGTTTAGAATTTTCATTTCAAAACTTGCTCTCCACATACTCAAGTGTTTTCTCTGCCTGCCATAAGGTGTTGCTGGGATAGGATCTCTTATTAGTGTCAAAGAACTCAACGACTTCTGAACTTTGAGATTATAAAGCAAGAAAATTACTGAACACTCACATGCAAGTCGATTGGCTAAGAAAAAGCAGCACAAAGTCCTGCCAAAATCCTAGCTAATCTGATAAAGGAAAAACCAAGGAGGCCTAAGCACTAAACCTTGCAGTTTAAGTAGAGCCAATTCCAGTGTAGAAGGAAGCACACCACATTCAGCAGAGTACCTCTCCTTCTGAAATGCCATCTGAAAACACAACATCTTACCACCTTTCTGCCCATAGGTAAATTGCAAAATTCCCAGAACACAGAAAAAAAGAAGTGTGCGACTGACAGGTAAATTTTATACCAATAACAAACACAACTCGAAACACACCCATAACAAACACAACTTAAAACTGACTGGAAGGAGGGAGAAAGAAATTTACAAGAGCTACGAGACACGAAGCGAGTTAATACTTAAGTACTTCTTTAATTCTCCCATTTTCAATGCACTTCACAAAAATTAATCCTTTTAACATCCATTCAAACTTATTTATCATCCAAAGTAGCAACTTGTTAGCTCTTCATGCAACCGTCTACTTCTTTTGCTAGCTTAATACACTGCCCATGAAGACAAGGATCAAAGCCCTGTTTTCACTGTGGGACAGCTCTCAAGAAACCTGCTCCCATCACCCCACCCCCATCAGTATCTTACAGAAGGACAAGAAAGGCATCCACTCAAGGAAGTACTTTTATGATGTTTTTATAGTTAAAAGCATTTTCTGCTAGTTAAGTGTTCAGATCTCAGTCTCCATGCTACACACAAACTCTTCTTCAGGCTACATAACCAAAAGACTCTTCCAAAATTCATTAGTAGCTCTAGCCAGGGTGGAAAAGCAGCTCAAAATTTTGAAGACTCCCAAGCCCCCACTGCCCAAATGGATTCACAGTCCTGTTGCCCACCTCAGCAGGAGTCACCAGCACTCAAATGCAGCCACACAGTGGGTACCAACATAACCCCTAGCATCCTCCCACAATGGGTCTGAGGACAAATGTGTATTTTCCTGTTGGCATCTGCACCACAATAGAGAAAAACCTGCAGTTAACAAACATGTGCAGCAACCTTTTGCCTTGAATCACACAAAAGCATAAAGAGACACCTGGACCTTGTGAAATGAATGTTTATTACACAAGGCCTTCTTTTATGACAGCACATATAAAAAGGGTTTAGTCTTTATTTCTATACCCAGCTGAGACAACCTACTTTCTCTGCAGCTGCTAGGAGAAGAGAAACTATAAACATTTACATTTAATGTAACAAAAGGTTTGCTCACTACCTCTTATGTTCCACTCTGCTCTTCGATGATGATCACTCATCATAAAAATGGGTGGAGTGGCTGCAAAACAGTCAGCGATGGAAAAACTGACTCCCATGCTCAAGAGAGGTTCCTGCACAGGCTGAAAACCCCACTGAAATGGAGTGTTGTCATCACTCCCAGGATGGGAAATCTTTGGGCTATGGATGCAAACACATCTGCTACATCTGAAGCAGCCTGTTTTACTTTATTTCAGAATCATCCTCTGCACCAACTCAAAGACCTTCAGATCACACTACAGAAACTGTTTTCATCCAGGCCACATGTAAACTGCTCCAGTTTGGTTTTAAACAATTAAAAACCAGCACTCCCAAGTACAAAGTGCAGATTTGAAGACGTCCAGTGCTGTCAGCACTGCAGCCTTGCTGCTGCAGTGAAAAGTTTATGGTAACAAGGAACAAAACAACAGAATTCATCACGTAACACCAGAGGTACATCACGTAAACCTCACTCCTCAGCTGACTCATTAAGTGATATCAACTCAAAAAATAAAAAAGCAAGTCCAAGTTTTGCTGCCATCTTACTTGTGGGTTCAGCAATTAGGAAGCATGCTGTGCACAAGCTCATGAGCCAAAAGAAATCAGTCTGTATAAGAGGCAAATAGGGCCATCCTGTCCTCCCCTTCCCCTCAAAATAAATCACTTCCCCCCTTCCTTTAACACCTGCTTCCTTCATCCAAGCATTCATTGTCCCACTGCTATTATGGGACCAAAGGCTTAAGCATCCCAGAGGAAACTCAGGAGGGAAAACAGCATGTGTAAAGTGACCAAGACTCATTCACTTCAGCAATCTCATTCCCACTATCCCTTATTTTCCCTCTTTTCCTATTGACAGCAAGGTTTAAGATTTGGCAGGGTGTTGACAGCCACACGTGCTAGGAAGCTGAATGTGCCACACATCCAGGTATTGAACCCCACTGTGCCCAGTCACTGGTGTGACTGGTTGCTCTCACACCTCCCCAAGAACCCACAGCCAACACCATGGGGCAGGAAACAAGGCCAGACAACCCACGGTCTGAGCCAGCACAGCTTTTTGTATTGTAGCCCTGAAGGGAGAGACTTCACACAAGCAACCACTCTGCGCATCCCTAAAAAAGTGGTGGAAGCAGAGCAGCATCAGGCACATGGTAAAATGATCCTCTGGGCAAACCCACCCTCAGAAAGAACTTCCACCAGGAGGTTTTTAACTGCTGTGCACACTCACACTCCCACTTCAGCCTTCCCTCCACTAGAAGCAGGGAATACCTGCAAGAACACGATGGCTCGGCCAGCACCCATGCGTGACACACGAATGGGTGAGTCAGGAGTTTGATCTGAAGACAGCCCAGTTCAGCACAACTGCTCCGTGCCAGAACCTCTGTTTGTAATGGTTTTACTAAGTGCAGCATTCAGATTTACAGAACAGTTACACCACTGAGGGCAGAGACACACTGGGAAAAAGATTTGCTTTCCCAAGTAATTTTGCCAGAAACCTCAGATACGGTTTAGATGAAGATACAAATGTGTCACAGATTTTAGCATAACTTGCTGCTCAAGTTTGCATTAGTCATGGGTGATAAAAAGCACAGAGGACTCAAACATGACACATGGGGCACTTTCTCTCCACACAAAGTTTTGATCATCATAATCAAACGACCTTTAAGATGACCACCTTAAATCATACTCACAGAGAAAAAAAGTCTCCCCAAAATTCAGCCTCATGTTAAAATGAATAAGTCATCTCTTATTTTCTTTTCCCTTGCTCTCAGAAATAAAACCTGAAGGATCTGCTACCTATGAAAATCCTTAAATTCTTCCTTTTACAGTGGATCAGGCTAATCTCAGCAGTGCTGTCAAACTGTAAATTACATCTCATATTAAAAAACAATTTGGGGAGATCTCTCACCGTGTATTTTGCAAATGTAACATTAAAGTAAAAACAGTTCAGCAATGAGACTAACAGGAAAGTTAGATAGCCACCTGAAAGCAGTCAAAAAATACAAAAAGATACTAGAAGCAAAAGTTGTGGCAAATTTTGCATAGTCTATTAGAAAGTTTCACAAGTGCTTGAAACAAAGACACAATGGATTACTCGCAACTACCTGTGCTCATACATTTTAAATGTATACATGTGATCCATTTCAGCTACAACAGAACTCAGCTTTCTTTTTCCAAGGTATCACACTTTGTACTTTTTAAGGACTACTGACTACTTAAAAATATTTGTGATTGCACTTTCTTCCCCTGTTCCTCAAAAACCTAGCAACCTATCTAAAATGGTTATAAAGAAAATTTTAAAGAACATTATTAAAATGGCAGAACTTATTTTGCAGAGATTTCTCTTTGCTCTTGAACTGCTGTCTTACAGAACTTAAAAATGAAACACTTTGACTTTTAGCTCACTGGCTTATCTCAGAAACATCTATCTCCCATGTTGTCTTCAGATGCTATAAAAAAGGGATGGGCACCACAGCCAAATGCCTTATTTGCAAATGGAAAAGCACTTCCAAGAGTTAAGGTTTCTCCTGGTGGAAGCATCCAACCCTCTGCCACAGCAGTTGCTTGTGATAACACAAAGGAAGACGAGTCAGGTAACTGATGCAGGTACAGAATGAACTTTTTTCCTTAATTGACACAAGTTATGAATTGTATATAAAAAAAACAATAATGTATTCTTATATCCCAGTCTGGTTTGCTGAACGGACCCAAAAACGCCAGTAGGGCCCAGCTGGAGAACTGGAAGAGGCAGCCTATGCTACACCAACACACACAAGAGATGAGATGACAAAACTGCAGTTAAACTTTAGCACGACACTGAAACTTTTACCTACTGCATGTCTCCACCAGCCGTCTCCAGAAGGACAATCAACTCTTTACAGGATTTGTGGCGTCACAGCTTATTTGTCATGCAGACATTATGAGAGGAGTCACCCTGTTTCCCTGACAAAGCACCATAAATATACAGAGGTATATCAGTCTGAAAAAGATCTGTATAGCTTCAGTGCAGCAACAAGTTCCCAGCATAGCTGCTTTTCCTGGAGCACTGCCATCATATTTTCTTATCAGTAACTGAAGTAACTAACCAGCTAACTCCCAGTGATGGGCTTTGCCTTCTAGATCTGCATAAAGGTCATTTGCAAAGGGAAAAAGGCAAGCTTGATAAATAAATAAATAAAAAGAAGCCATTGTGCCACATCCACAGCTTTGTTTCCAAAACCCACTAAGAAGTGCAGTGCCAGGCTGAAGTGTCTGACTATTCAGCAAGTACAAGGAGTGGCTGATTCCCTCCCCACAGTGAGACTGTTGACAGCTGTTTTAGAAGTAAAAAAAAGTGAAGCATGACTAAGCTATTCATAAAAATCACATTATATCCAACACCCTAAAAACAAGTTTTGTTTTGGAAAAGGTGCAGGGCTCCCTGGACGTGACTGACCAGGTGGTACATGCCAGCCCCAACCAGGCTCCCAGCTGGATTATATCCCCTGTGGCAAACCCCAGGGCAGCAAAGAAGGACTCTACACCAGAGCTATCAGCTGCTTCAGGACGTCACTCATTACCTTTATCTGTCCTACAGGTGATCAATGCAAGCAAGCACATGAGCACTTGGCACTGAACAGCACCCAGTAATCACAAGGTGCAGGCTGCAAGGTGTTTTCCTCCCCAGCTCTCCACATCCAGCCTCTCCTGTGCCTGCAAATAGGAGTTACCCTCCAGCTGGAAACCACGCCAACTCCCTGTGCAGGAGACAGGTAAAACAAGGGGCCACAATCACACAGGGAGGCCATACCACGCCTTTATGGCCTCCTGGACTATCCAGCCTTCTCCTCAAGTTTTTAACTTCTTAGCAGTCACTTCTACCAGTAGAGACAAGCCAAAACCAAATAGTTCCTCCCTATCAATCAGCTGTGTGGTTTAGCTGACTTCAGGCTATTTATTGCCTGTGTGGGGAACCCCTATAGAAATAGCATTTAATAGCACTCAAGTAGATTGCAGAGATAACCAGCTACAGTAATAAGCAGAAAAGCTTCCAAGCTGCTTCAAGGTCAGTTTTACTGGCGAGTGGATCACCACCAGGCAGAGAAAACTGATATGGTGGTGTGCTGGAAACACTGGAAAAGAAATAGGTACAGCAGGCACTGCAGCTTCTACTAACAACTTTTTTGTTAAACAACTATTTATTAAGACTTAATATTCCAACAGAAAATTATATGAAAGAACCCCACTGCTTTTGTAACACAGGAGCATGTGAACACCACCAGTAAACCTACCAATGTTTTTTTCCTCTAGGATAATTTATTGACTGCTGTTCTTAATTCATGCTTTGGATAGAATAACCAGATTCCTTTAACAGTACTTAATCCTCCTCTTAGCACAGGAGTGTACCCTAGACCAGAACACGGCTTATTCACAAGTATATCCTGCTGAGAGATTAGTGAGTTCTGCATATGCCTGAGTCTCAAAGCTGCACTACGCAGACTGTGTTTAAAAACATCCATCATCGCATAGTACCTGGCAGAGCTCTGTTCCTCTGAGAAGCTTTGAGTTCTTAAATGCGTTTCCCTCCTTTGATGCAGCGAAGCTGTAAATCAGGAACATCGAGCTCCTGCCTTTCTCTCTGGCTGCAGTCCCTGGCTGGACTCTCTCACTTCGGACACGTCGTGTCCTCACCTCTCGGGCTATGCCGGCCATCCGTGGCCGCCAGAGCCGGGCAGGAAATCCAGGCTGGAACGCTGTCACACAGCACAGCTCATCCACACTACCTGCAGGGGACTCGTCATTCAGGCTACCTACAAAACCTGTCTGCCTGGCAGAACTCAACATCCATACCCTTCTAGCAACAGCCCCAGGCTAGCCCGTCTGTCCAGCACCAGGCAGCGCTGCAAGGACAGACGGCGATGGAGAGGCTCAACCCATGAAATGAACAACAATCTTGAATTCCTGCCAAAGGAAAACACACGACCAGACAATCGTCACCTTGCCTAATGCACCCTTAATCTGCTATCAGCCTTGCAAAAAAAGCAACCAAAACAAAAAAATCCAAACAAACTCAATTTCAAGTGTACGAACAAGACACTGTCACCATGTCCCAAAGCACAGTAAATGCCCTTCTACTACAGACAGCAATTTCTATCCACAGCAGGGATGTTATGAGGTTAACAATCAATCTACTCCTACTGCTAAGGTATCTGTATATAAAAATACACCTCCTCTAACACCACAACAAATGATATCTTACCTTCAAGGACCCATGTGGAACTTGGTTCACCCGTACAGTTCCACAACAGCTCAGCAAGGGCATGCAAAACATGAGAAACACACCCATCAAGGGACTCAAGGAGAGTCACCACAAACAGAAATAATGTCACTTGGCCCTTTAAAACCGATTAGATTACATTAGCCAAAACTCCCAGTACACAAGACATCCATAGATCTCAAACCAACTGTCTAAACTCAGCTCTGAAGCTACATGCTTTACATATTTCTACTGCATCGCATATCTCCATGAGTACCTAAAGTTTTACGGCTGACAGAGATTACAGAGAGCCACAGCAACCAACTGTCCTACAGCAGTGCAGGATTTCTAATCCCTTTATCGAATCCCTATCTGGTCATCCACAGCAGAATTGGTACAGTGCACTCTTAAAAAAAAAAAAAGAACTTTTTGGAAATCACTTTTTTCCCACTTACAATTTCCAGCTAACATGAAGCCATGAAAAGGACACTGGAGCAGAACCAATTCCGGAGGTCAGCAAAATCAGATTCTGCAAATCCCCACTCCTCTATATGACTTGTGGTTACAACAGAGTCACAGAAGGTGGATTAATAAACCCCAACAGTTTACAGGTTCAGAAAAACTACTGTTTCGCAATTCTCATCCAGAAACTCCTGTATTTGCTTCAGAAGAAGGGTCTGCACTTGAGAAAGAACAAAAATAATTACATGTTCAAGCAACAGAGTGAAAGCATGAAACAGACCCCACGGCAATGACCCTCTGAGTGACACCAAAAGCCACTGAGACCCAAAGGTGACACCCACCAACACCAGCGCGTTGCGGGGGGCTCTAGATAAGACTCCGCGGTGACTTTCCGCGCACGGAGCGGAGACACGAAGTTGTGTCGGTGAGGCGGGGGCGGGCTCCGAGCAGGGTATCGGCGATCCAGCGCGGAGGGAGGCCGAGCCGGGCGGGCGCGCGTCCCGCCGGGCACAGCGGGGCCGCCTCCGCCGCCCGGCTGCGGGGGGACCGCGCCCGGCCCCGGCCCGCAGACAATAGCGGCGGGGAGCAGCCGCGCGAGAGGACGCTCCCAATGAGCGAACAACCACCGGGAGCCGCACAACGAAAAGGAATAAAGCCACGCGGAGGAGAGGAACCGCCCGGAGCGGCTCCACGCGAAGTTGCGCGGAGGGGGGAAAAAAACAAACCCTACCGAGGACGGGGAAGGGCGGGGGAAGCGTGCGAGGGCGCGGGAAGGGGCGGGGGGCTCCGCACACCCCCGGCCCCGGGGAGCGCCCACCCCTCCGGCCTCCCCGAACTTTCCCCCCGCCGCGCTTCGCCCAACTCCGGCGGGGCAAACTCACCGCGGGGCCCGGCGGGCGGCTTCGCCCCTGGCAGCGGGGCCGGGAGGGAAGGGAGAGGGACGGGGACGGGGAGGGGGCGGAGGAGGCGGCGGGGCCGGTGCTCTCCGCCCGGGGAGGCGGGCAGGAAGGAGAGCAGCAGCAGGAGGAGGAGGAGGAGGGCCGGGGGCTGCCGCCTCGCAACCTGAGCCGCCGCCGCGCCCGCCCGGCCAGCCCGCATGCGCTGCCCCGGTGGGGCCGCCCCGGGCCGGGCCGTGCGGGGCCGGGCCGCGCTCTGCGGGCTGCCCCCCGGCCGTGCCTGCCCGGTCAGCGCTGCGGAAAGCCCCGCTCGCTGCCCCGGGGCTGCCACCTCGCCGTGCCCCGTCCCGCTTGCTCGGCTGCTGGGGGACAGGCGGCGGCTGCGTGTGACACGGTGCTGCGGGGCCGCGAGAGCGCTTCAGCTGCTTGGGCGGCGGGTTTGGCTTTGTCGAAGGGGGACCTGCGGATTGCTTCTGGAAGAGTTCAAGGCCAGGCTGGATGGGGCTTTGAACGACCTGCACTAGTGGGAGGTTGGAGCTGGATGATGTTGAAGGTCCCTCCCAACCCAAACCATCCCGGGATTTTAGCATCCTGCCTGCCCACGTGCTGAGCTCCGGCTGTAGGGCCTGTTCTGGTGGGTGTTGGAGTTCTGCCGTCCCCACTTCCAGCGGTTAAAGCCTCTCCTAGTGCCCAGAGCACGAGCTGTCCAGCTGTGAACGGAATCTGCCGCACATCTGTACCTGTCACAAAGCAGCTCCACTTGAGTACCACCAGCCCAGTCTGCAGCCTCATCTGCTCCTCACCCTCTTTCCTGGTTCTCTATGGCTGTTTAGATTTGATGGAGGAACATCTCCCGTGCCGTTCCCACGCCTTTCCCCAGAAAAGCAGTGGAAATGGCACCCCAGCATTACAAATGAGCTCATGTGGCCTGCGGTCCGTGTGCGGCTGGGCTGGAGGAGGCCCTGCACAGAGAAGATGCCTGATCTCTTGTGGTGGTGACTTGCCCTCAGTTACCGTTTTTGTTGGAAGCTCTTTGGAGATGTGTACATGTGGTGGCCCAGCATTTCCACTTGGCTTTTTCTACAGCACACTTGTGTATCCTTGCTAACCCTGGCAGAGGCTGCATGATGATGTGCACAAAGGCAGTATCAGCACTGAGCTTAACGTGTGTCACTTCATGAGAACCAGCCCAAAACCACTTCACAATACTTTCCAGGGATTTTGCTGCTAATCAGAGCACTGGGTGAAGGCTGCAGGTAATTTCCATGCATCATGTTCTCTCTAAGTAGAACAGAAAAATCAGCACTGTGTATGGTGAAGAACATTATCTCCTGAAAACCCTGCACCTGAACTTGGCATTTGCTTCCGAAATGTGCACTGTTGATTCAGTTGAAAGCAACTGAAACAATAAAAATGGTTTCAATGCTTGAGCATTTTGATCGTTTTGGAGGCTGGAATGTACCAGCATTGTACAATCTTAACAACCAGATACAAATAAGTAGGGTTTTTTTGTTTGTTTGCTTTTTGGTTGGTTTTTTTTTTTTCATATGGCTCAAATAAAATAAGGTACATGAGAGCAGGGACTCTGGAAAAACATTTTCCTTTGCCTTAGTGCCATCTGTACAAGAAGGGCTTATGGGGCAGATCAGTTGGAAGTTCCCAGCTCCAAGAAGAGGGGTCAGACACAGCGATGGCTCAGCAAAGAGCACCATCTAGTGAAAGGCCGCGTCCTGACGGAGAAACTGTCCCCTACAAGGCTCCGACCAAACAATGACTGACGCAGCCCAGCCCAGCCCAGCCTGCCTCATCGCATCTGAAGCAATCACGAGCGAGGTAGCGTGGTAACAGATAACACCTGCCTAAAATTTTCCATAACAAGAACACCCAGATCTTTAGCTCTACCCTCTTGGTTGTCCATCAATGGAATATTCTTTTCTTGTCAGCTCCATCCTGGCAAATCAATCCCTGTCTTCTGCTGCCTCACCTGGAGCTGACACAGCCCTGGTCTAGCTGTAGGTGCCCCCCTGTCACATAGTGAGGGTCAGAAGTCCAAAAGCAGGGATTCCCTGAGTCTGTACCAGCCTTGCACATGCCATGCAGATGGGCTTGTATGTGCCACTCTTGCAAAGAGTTTGGAAGTGCTTTTGGGGTGTAGAGTGTGAAGATCACCTGTCATCAGGGCTGCCCAGGAGCATTTAGCATAGTCATATTCCAGACTGGGTGGCAGGGAAATTAGTATGGAAAATATAGAGAAAAGACAGTGCAGCAGCTTAGCACCAAAGCAGGAGGATCAGCTGGTTAGCCCCATTCATGGGGCCATATTGTGGCCCATGTAGTCACAGAAGCTGAATGAAAACACAGGCAGAGATGGTGTAATTTTCCCTAAGGTAAATATTCCCTGCCAAAGTGGGCTTCTCCAGCCTCCCACATATCCCTGGAGTGCCTGGCGCTGGTGGTAACTCAGGAAGAGAATTAGCAAAGGTAGACAGCACTGTGGGATGGGTAGACAGCTCCCCAGACAAGGGATTGGGCAGGATCTCAGTTTAGATTTGAGCCCAGGTGCCCCTGGCCTGTGGGAGGGCTCCTGATGCCCCAGGAGCAGAGACCACTGAGCAGGTGCCACAAAAAGGCTGTACCAACCACTTCAGATGCCCAGCCCCTGCTCTCAGCAGCAGTTAACACATCTTTTTACCTTGCATTTCCCCAAGATTAGTCAGCGCTCTACTTTAGTCTTTAAATTATCAACCCCCAAATTATCTATATCAAAATATCCTGTCTGCAAATACATATCACCACAAACCAAAACAGGGAGGCAGTAGATTAAGGGAAATTTGTGCAGCACTCTTGTGGATGCCAACCTCCTGACAAATCATTTGCCTTCAAATAATCTCTGACACTAGTTCCCCTGGGTTCCATCCTCTGCTATATGTCCAGGTCTGCTTTTCAAATCTTATATAAAATAAGAAAATCTATCAGATGTTCTTTCATTGCCTCTTTCAGGTTTTAATTTGTCACAAGCTTTGCTGCAGGGCTCCCTACTTCTTGCTAGGGAACTGGATTGAAGTGCGAGTTGCACTCATGAATGAGGCTGGAATTTGGTTCTGCACAACATAATCTGAACATTTGTGTGTAGTGGCATGAATTAGCAATATGAGCACATTGTTCCCATTTGCTGGAAATGAGCTGTCCTTGCAACTGAATAGAAAACAGAGTGCAGTGCAATGGTGGAAGCAGCAGCTATTAAAGAGTTGTTTTCATCATATCCAAGCAGCTACAAAACTGAGACACTGAGCATTAGTGTGGCTGACAACAGTGTGTGGTGTTTTCTTTGTGTCCCTGCTTGTTTGAAGCCAGTGCCTGGTAGCTGATAATAACAGCAGCTGCACCTGAAGAGATTTTAATATTATTTTCCTTCTTTAAACTCTACCATTGTAATCTCTAAAGTCCTGTGATAGGTACAATCTTTGCTGCAAAATTATGGACTGTGGCTGAAAGCAGCCTTCAGGAAAAGTTAACCCACTCTTCTGGTAAAAATTTTCCAGTTACTATTGTTTAAAGGACATACAAACAAGTTAGGGAACATCTCTGCTGACAGCCCCACTCCTGTGTACTGTATAGGTATCTCAGTTAAAATGTAAATATTAGTGTCTCACAGTCTTCAGACATCAGAGTTCAATCTTGGCACAGGAGATGGTGTGGAATGTGTGAATTGCAGTAAAATCCATCCAAAACACAAATGCTTAATGACCTGCAAAATTAGATAAATTAATTAAAAAGAAGTTTGCTGGGTTCTTCTGCCCATCTGTGGAAAGTTTGGGGGGCTCTGCTGGGAAGAGAAGGGGTGCAGGCTTGCAGGTAGGTGTCACCCACCATGCACCCCAGCAGCTCATCACAGCTCTTTGTGATGATTTCTCAATTCTGGGAGGCAGTGCTTATCAGTTGCTCATGCAGATGTCATTTGAGTTGCTCAATTGGTGGGGCACAGCTAGCAGGTCCACCTCTGCAGCTCACAGGGCCCCTCCACATGCTGATAAGCTGTGCTGACACCAAGCTCTCAAAAGTCCCCTTTACATATATCACTGGAAGCCCTGCCATAAATACTGTTTTTTCTTCTGGTCAAAACTTTCCAGTTACTATTGTTTAAAGGACATGCAAACAAGTCAGGGAACATCTCTGCTGACAGCCCCAGCAGAATCACACCCATCTGAATTTATGACAGGTACAAATCATCTTATTTCATGTCATCCTTACATATCCTCCAGACCAAAGAAATCTGCTGGAGTCCATGTGGTACCTGCACCTTCTGCCTTGCTACATCTGTATCTGTAACTTCACTGAATCATCAAATGTGCTGATTTGGAATGGACCTATGAGAATCATTGAGTCCAACTCCTGGCCCTGTGCAGGACACCCCAAGAGTCCCACCATGGGCTTGAGAATGTCGTCCAAACATTCCTTGAACTCTTGGAGGCTTGGAACTGTAACACAGAAACAAGAAATAAAAGCAAGCAAAGAATGAGAACTCCACAGTGACCTTTGCCATCCCACAGGGATAAGATCTGTGCAGGTGTGTTGCAAAAAAGGTGACATTTCATGCCCTCCTGCCTGGTCTAGTAAATAATATCCAGATTGGATGGGGCCTTTGAGCAACCTGGAACGTGGAACGTGTCCCTGCGTTGGAGCTGCATGATCTTTAGTGTGCCTTCCAACCCAAACAATTCTGTGATTCTTTGCTAATAGCAGCTACAGAAGTAACTCACACAGCCTCCTACTGCCTGTGCCAGACCTTTGAAGATCAGACAGTGTTTCCTTGGCCCAGAAGAGGCTCGAGATATAACTGCAGGCTTGTCATCCATTCAGCCCCGTGGGATGGATGGTAGATAGAGCAGAAGGAGGGATGGAAGGGGACTTGCAGGCTGCAAAAACTATCTTTAATTCTCCTGGGACAGTTTTCTCTTTCACTTGGGCTTTATACTTCATGCTTTGTCAAAGCACACTGTTTACAACCACCTGCTCTGGCCATCCTGTTCTTTTCAATACACCTTTTAATTGAATACAGTTCTATTTCTGTCTTCAGCAAACGTTGTCCAGGTACGTACGTGCAGAGCAAGGGATAGGCAAATCTGTTCCAAAAGGTTTTATTGAAGTCTCAGAAAACATTCATCAAATCAGTTTGTGAAACTGAATTATGTGGGACCCCAGGAGTAAAAAATGGCAAACACAGAGAGTTAAGTTGATAGCAGACTAGGATAAAAGCTTTTATCAACACAGTCTATAAAACTAATCAAATGCAGTATACTCCCAAAAAATCAGAGCATATTCCTCATCCTCTGCACTCTACTCAATTTCAAATCTAAATAGCATACAAAGTAGATTAAAATTAATCAATACAGCAGATCCCACAGTAAAGTAACTAATCAAGAAAGTAACACGTGCATTTGTAACCAATTATTTATTGCCATCACCACGTGTGGCCAGGATGTGAATGTATATGGCACCCCTGGCTTCTCTTGAATCCATGCCAGAGCAGATGGGTGCATTTGCTTTTTGTGTGAGGTAGCAAGAGAAACTGTCAACATCTAGGTCACTTGACAATATTTGCTTGAGTCTTGCAAATATTATGAAGGGTGAAACAGGCTGAAATTGAATGTACAGTGTGGATGTGCAAAAGTGTCTTTTTCTGTGTCTAAGACCTGAGTGCTCCATCCTTGACCTGTACTATTCAGATTTTCCCTGCAGCTGCATATGGACTGGATGAGACCTCCCAAACTACAGAATGTGAGAGAGGAGAGTCCTCCAGGTGCTGTGAACCTTGGGTAATGGCAAATATTTCCAGCTTACCCAAACATATAAGCACTTTCTTCCATTCATACCCTTGCATGAAATACCTGCCCAAACTTTTCCTATGGATCTTCACAAACCTGTCAAAAGAAAAATAAGTACCAAGAGAGATGCCTTCCTCAGGAGGGCAAAGAGGGATTGGATGTGATTCACAGAGGTCCAAGTGCATGGTGGAAACTCCCACCACACACCATCCGCTTCAGACACAGGAACAAAACCTATGGGTTGAACTGCTTTAAAAACTGCTCTGAATTTCCATCATCAGCCGCCCACCAACTGTTTTGCCAACACCTGTGTGTTACAACATGTACCTGTAGCAGACTGTTGTGGTTGGCTTCATATCTTGAGAGCAAAATAGACTCCTTTTATAGAGATTTCCAGTGCTAGACTGCCAGAAAGTTCCTCAGCTCGTCTCATGAAGCCTCCTTTTCTCACACACAAGTTCTGTACCCATTGCCAGTCAGCCTAGCTCTGCAAGCTGACATGCACCCACCAGATGGTCCTTGTACTTCTGCACCAGAACTGCTGATGTGCACAAGGGTCAGCAAAAATGCACCGTGGTTTTCTGCAGCTTAACACACTTCCAAGTCACAGAAAAGCACAAAAGGCCATTGAACATCTCTGTTCAGCAGCATGAACAGTTGGCCTGACAACAAGTGCAGATCTCTTGTAGGTTGAAATAACTTCAGTTCTCAAGAGGGGAAAAGGAAGCTGCTTTATCATGTGCTGTATAAAAATGCTTTGTGGGTCCTAGGAAATCAAACTAATGCCAGGAAGGACAACAGAGATTTGGACATTCACTGGAGGCTGTGCATGCATGTAGTGATGGAATATGGTTAGGATGGCAAGCTTTGAGGAGTTAATTCTGAATATGCACATGGCTTTGGTAGGGTGGTAGTCCTTAGTGCCAAAGGAGGTTCTCAAGGAGAAACCAGGCTCACAGACACTCATCTCTCCACATTTCCCACACCAGGAGAGCCAGCATTAAAAGATCATTTCTCCATTCCCTTCTCTGCCTCCAGTTGCAATGGCTCTGGCTGCTGAGACAGCGTGGGCTTGGCTGGCTATTTCCAGCAGCAAGCCTGTGGGACATGCTGTGAGATGGATACGCTGCAGGGTTGGCATTCTGGCCTGTCAGGGTCTCCCCTCACTCTGTAATGCTAGACTGCCTCTCAATTATTTCTTAGGAGCTTGGGCTAAGGAGCCCATGTCAGGAATGGGGTATGGCATCTCTGGCATCCCAGGCTGAGCAAGTTGTGTTCTGCAGCACTGACACACTTTTGTGTGGAAGGGATCTCTTTCCCTCTAAGCAGCCGTCACACGGTATTTTTGATCACCACCTGCAAGCAAATCCAAGCACAGCTCATTCCAAGGTCAGCTGGGTATTTCTGCAGACTTATCTCCAGCCTTGCAGGCTGCAGAACAGGCCACTGCACTGGTCATTTAAACCTGTGATAGATCAAACACAGACAGAACTGATCCAGACTGGCAAGAAAGAGATTAGGATCAAACAGGCTCCTCTGTCCCTGCAGCTCTTCATTGACAGGTGTCCAGGATGTCATTACAGGCAGCAGACAACTTCAGCTAATGAGGTCTTTGTCTTCACAACTATTTTATAATTTTTTTGTCTACACATCCTCAGATGTATCTGAGTTTGCTCTTAGTGGAGTTGATGCAGTGTACCATGGCATACCTGTCCTGGGTAGCAGGGTGGGCAGGGGCTGTGGCTGTGGCTGTCTTGGGTAACCTGCCAGCCCAGAAAATTCATTTGTGACCTATTAAATGGCTGTGACATCTGAGAACTTCAGCAAAAGCTGAGTTTCCCTTTTTATTAACTTCTCCCTCCTCCCACTGTCTGCCTGGGTTAGCAGAAAGTGACTTGTGTGCTTACAGTAACAGATCAGAAAGTTGAGAGGCACCTCATCAAGCAAGATCCAAACAGGAGATTAAATGCCTCACATAATTAAGTTCTCAAATATAAAAAAAAAACACTTTTTGATGCTGCATAGATAGACATAAAATTTGGTTCTCATCCATAACTATGTCCTTCAAAATCCTTTGCTTTGATTTTGACTCTCTTTAGCACTAAGTTTTCAAATGTTGGTATCCATTTTCTTATGTATGTTACAAGCCAAAGCATTGGTTCATATATATATATTGGTTCATATATATATTCAACTCCAAACCACATCAGAGGGATTAGTGTTACATGGGCAGAGAATCAAGTTAACATCCCTGAAAATAGCCCCTATTTATTGCACCAAGTTGGGAATAAAGGTGCCGGTGGCAAACTTTGTCATGCAAAGTATTAATTGTCTTGGAATGGTGTTAACATGACTGTTTCTCATTGAAGATAGTGAAATTAAATTTTTAAAAAATGGATTGGCTCATGAAAAATTGTTGAAAGCCTATATGAACATAGACAAACAGATCTCTCCCTCTATCATTAATCTGATTTACCCACTAATCCAAATATCAATAAAACTATTTGCAATTCCTTTACAACTGTGTAATTATTAAAACCACAGACACTCCTGCCACACTCATTCCGAAAATGAAAGAGGAGGCTCATCCCTCTGTGCCAAAATAAGGCCTCATCAGGTTACTCCTGTAATCACATTTGGTTCCTTTTCCAAGCAGCTCTAAAATAAAAAAAAAAGGAACTGACTTACTCTTTCAGCTGTTGTAGTGGGCAGAAGAATAAAGCAAATATTGCAGTTTATGCTGAAATCATTGGGCAAAGAAAATAGCCTGGGGTCAAAAGTTTACAGCTGTGTATGAAGACATCTTGCTATGCATATATGAGGCTATTTGGAAAAAAATCTGTACTTTTAAAACAATTTTAAAGCTAAGAATTCATAGGCAGAATTTGCCTGCTCATTAACTGTGACTGTATACACCATCTGATAATTACTTCTGCATATGTTTGTTTAAATATGTTTATTCTCACACACAATTTAATTGTGCAAGATGTGACAGTTAATGATGGAAAAGCAATCGCTTCAAAATATCAGGGCCTTAGCTGATATCTGCATCTTTGCAGGGTGCCAGTTTTTCCCATCCCTCCTTGCTTTCAGATGAATTGAGGCAATCTCCTCTTCTTATCTGTAGCCATTGCATCCTCAGCTACTGACATCAGTCAGCACCAGTCTGGAGATTAACCTGTGCTGTTCCCTGCTCCTCAGACCTGAGCGTGCTGCTTTCAGCACCCATCTCTTCTAGCACTGGCAGCAAGAACCTGGAAACTCTATGCCCTGCAGGCCCCTGAGGGGTTTTCCTACCAGCAGCAAAGATCTAACTACTCACCCTGATATCATTTATCAGGAGTCTAGAAGAGAGAAGAAGAAGCAGAAACTAAATGGACTATGGAGGGTTTCATTCTCTGTGCATAATGCTTTGCTGTGCATTGGAACAGAGCACTGGGATGGTTATTATAAAAGTGAAGATGTAGACAATCACCTTCCCTTATCTAGAAAGGGTGTAGGTTGTTTTCAGTGGTTTATTGTCAGTATGGTTTGTGCAATATGGCAGATGGAGAGTGAGCTGAGTGAAGAAGGGAGCTGCTTGTGTTTGACAGGGAGAGGCACATGATGTATCTCATTACTATGGCTTTGTAGGATCACAGAAGTTAACATCCATTAGATCACCTATCAGGCTTTCCCATACCCTCACACTACTTCTACTTCAGTTAGTTCCCCAGCATCTATTTGCAGTGTTTTATCAGTTGAACTTGAAGTATCTCAAGCAATGAAGATTCCATTCTCTTTTCCCCGTGGAGATTTCTGCCATCTAACACCTTGCAGAGCTGTGTCTGACTCTCCTGCCTGAAACCCTTTCCTTTGACAGGCATTTATATGTGACCCACACCCACAGCATGTGATGGAGAGCAGCACTTTATTTTCTTTGCAGCCATTACTGGGCTCTTGTTTGGCTCTCAGCCCCCCAGGGCCAGTCACGATAAAGCCATTACCTCCATGCACACCACATGCCTTCCCTGGGCAATTTCCACTCTAACTCTGCATCAGCTGCTTAACTCAATGGTTGAAACAAGTACAAGGAATTAAAAAAGAAGTGTTATTAGTGCCCAGGGCGTTTGCTGCCTCCTGAAGCTCTAATTCCTAAAGCTTTTAGAGCAGATCTTGCTGCTGTTGATTTTTTCTCCTCCTGCTGTCATAAGGATCCCAGTATCTTCTGCATTTTTCCCATCGATTAGTTCTTGACCCCTGGACTTCTGTCCAACCAGCCATTGTCTCTCCTTGCCACTTGCCCTAGAAGATTCTCTAAACCAAGCTTACAGCCCACATTTGTGTCATGCTTTTAGCAGTGCAGGTCAGAGGGGTCCTCACAATAAACAGCTGGGTCTACTCTGGTTGACTGTGCGGAGGCAGAAGGATTATCACCTCTGGTGCTTTGATGGAACAGAAGCAAAAGCCAGACCCAGTTCCATTTTATGGGCTAGAAGTAGCATTTTGAGGTTGTCTGAGTGTTTCAGGCACAGCACAGAGGGTGCAGCATCAGTGATTAATGTTAATTCTTCACCCAATACACCCACACCACTTCTTGATTCAAACTGGAAGAGCAGAGACTGCAAATACAAAAATATTCACAAGAAAAAGTGTTGATAGTTCTCTCTGGACCTAATTTCCTGTGGCAGGGGACTGAAAGTTTGGACTTATTTGCAACACAGCATGCTGGGGACAAACCAGCTAGAGATCGTTTCCAGAAATGAGCTGCTTACACAAAACAATTGAGAAGATAATGCTTGTGCTGCTGCACATGTCCTTTCTATTTAGGGTTGGAAAGGAAGGTGATAATTGAGGATGGTTAGCTTCTGTGCTTGGCAGCAGGTCATGAAATCACACCTTCATTTGTCAGACTGGAACGAGACTATGCAGAGTCATCGATGTGAAATGAGCAGTGACCCATCTATGTTAATAACAGTTAATTAATACTTGCACTCAGAAATGTTGGAATAGCTAATCAAAGGGGCCAGAATTACCGAACAGATTGTAAACTGACAGAAAGTGATAAACTTTATCCTCATTTAGGCTGTGGCTCTATGTGTCCTACAAGTTTGGTCACAAAACTGAGACTACTCCAGGCTGGGCTGAATCTACACGCACATCTAGCAGCTCCTTCATTAGGCAACACTGCTAATTCCATGTCTGGGTCCCAAAGGGCCCGTTGGGAAGGCATCTCCCCCACACATACACACCCTGTGATGACTACATTTCCACTTGGAGAGCAAAAAGAAGTGTAACATCAGCTGGAACAAAGCTGAATGTGCTCAGCCACATTTCATTATGACCAAGACAGTCTGGGGCACATTTCCACCTGAGTACACTGTGAGAGAGCACACTGTTCCCCCTGGTACTGGTTGTAATGAGATGATAAAACACAGGCATAAGGAGCAAGTTTGTCTTCATAAATCTGAAAGGCACACATTGAAAAAATGCCAGATTTCTGAAAAATTCACACCCTCTTTCATCCTCTAATGAAATAGCCCCTCTGTCTCATAAAAAAACCCTCACTTCCTAAATGATTCTAAAATTTATTGAAAGCTCTTTAAAGAAATTAAGCTATTTTAGAAAGAACTGTTGACTTTACTGATGGTGCCCTACTTATTTTTCCACATTGCTGCCTTTTTTAAGAGCAGTATAGTCACCTCTCTAAAGGCAGCTTTTTTTCACAGATCCAAACCATTTCAAGCATCAAAGGCACCTCACATATTGCTCCATCATCAGTGGGTATGGACCAAAAGACCTGAGCTGTGGAACGGCAGAAAGGCAGCAATACTTTTATGGATTTCATTGTTCAGCCCCATTTGTATCATTTTTATATCACCTAGAGTAAACACACACATGGAAGGTTAAAAGCTTTGACAAGGGTCAGCCCAGAGCATCATCCCAGCTGGAAGGGCAGGTGCCAGGTACTCAGGAAGGAGAGCAGACCATGCCCTGGGGGAAAGTGGGCATATTTTTGAGGTTATCATGTCTGAGGCACCAGATTTCATTTTGCTTTCCTTCTCATAAGAAAAAGAGAAGTATTTCTATCACACTGCCTTAAAGATATCTGGTTTGGCATGCAGGAGCTCCTGGGGGACCTGCATTTCCTAGCAGTGGGTTCTGATGGTCTGTCTGGTGAGGATGGTGAGTTTGGGGGCAAGGAAGGGAGGGATGCAGACACTGACATCACCCCTTTGCAGGGAGCAGAAGCATGGCTCTGACCCAGAGCTTTGCAACACGCCTGGGGATCCTGGAGCCAAGACACAACACCGCAGAGAAGAGAAAAACACTCTGGAGTGAGGAGCATGCCTGGGAGTGAAGGCCACAACAGAGACCTCAGCCTGGAGTTATTTTTAAGCTTACAGCAGTGGCCTCTGCTGGCTCCAGTCAGGACACCAGCAGTGCTTCCTTTTCCTGCTTCTCTCCCTGCTCTAATAGGGATGCCTCAGCAGTGACCAGGCTTTGCAGGGCACAGATCCCCATTTCCCAAGAGAAAAGCAAGACCCTGAGAAGAGTGAGTTTGCAGGATGCACAGTAGCACTCAGTGGGATCCCAAAACTGGATTGAGAAGGGATTTTGCAAAGCTTGGTCCAAGTTCCTGAGTAGAACCTGTGATGTGCTGCTTTTGGGGCTGCCTGCATCTGCTGCCCAGCTGCTCTCTGCCACAGGGCAGCCAGGAGGATATTGGCTAACGTGGCTCAAGGCTTGTGGGAGAGCTGCAGCAAAGCTTCCCCCTGTATTCAGCAGCCTTTAATTTGGCCCTGGCTGGGAAGAAGTGACAAGGACAATGCAGAGATCAGACACTTGAAATTTTTGCACTCAGTGTGAATATTTTACATGCTTGTCAAGCTGTGCAGTAAAGGATGAAGGGCTGTAGCCAGCTGTAATTTAACACAGTGGGATCAATCCAATATGAAGAGCAACAGACTGTATCTTTCCTCTATATGGACATCTAAACAAATGTTTTATTGATTTAAACATTTCTCATCATTTATAGGAACAATTTTCACCATGGTCTATTAAAGCATCCCACTTTGCACTTAAAGCTATAGATGTGTTCAAGGATCATACAAGCTTTATTCAACTTAAAATTATTAAAAATTGCAGCAAAAGAGTGGATGGCCCCATCCTGAGGACATCTGCATAATTATTGTTCTTGACTAGTTGCTTCACACTGAAGTTGCTTTTGGCATTTGATAGGACAAAATATGATACAGCTCCAGATCCAAATAAATTGCAATAGAAGCAGAAGAGCCAGAGCAGATCACCCATGTGGGTCTGGGGGCTGCAAGCACTGGAGACATCTGTCCATCCCTCTGACAGTTTTGTAGGACTGCAACACATGGAGCAAGTGCTGCAAAAGGGAAGATGCTGATCCCTCTCCTCCTTCTTCTAGGGCACTGATATATCAACACCATCCACCAGTCTCACCTTGGGACAAAAGCTTATCTACTGAGCTTAATTCCCTTTCTAGGAAATTCACATTTTGGAATTTAATACTGGCTTCTTTACACAAAATGTACTTTGCCTTAGCTACTGAACCCATATGTTCTCCCTTTGTTGATCATTCTGACAGGATAAAGAAGTGAAAACCCAAGTCTACTTTCCCCCTGCAGCATCTTCTCAGCTGAGACTAATTTTTTTAGCTCTTTAAGGGACTCCTTTAGCTGCTGACAAATTCTGCCCTCCAAAATGTTCAAAACTCTTTCTCCAAATAAAATTGGCTTTAAAAATACCAGATTTTAAGCAGATACTCTTATTTATTGTCTTTGTAGGTTTGAACCTGTTCCACTCAAAAGCTTTTCTTCTTAACAGTGAGGGATAAAAGCTGCTATTAAAATCAAAAGCTGAGTTGCCTGCTTAATCCCATGACTCCAGGAGTTGGGGCTTTAAGAAAGGAAAGCAAACTCTGTGGTGCTTGTGGTAAGATTGCAGGAGTTGGCAACAGCACTGGTGCTTAACCGTGGGTGTTGCTGGGAATACTGGCTGCCATTAGGCTTTGTGTCTCAGCAGGGGATGGAAAATCCAGCAAAGCTCCTTTAAAAAAAAAATTTGCCTCTGTCTGTTGTTGAAGAAACAAAAGCATAAATCACAAGTCCTTGGCACCAAGTGGGATTTTGTGCTGCACGGGGTCCTGGTGCTAAGTTACATTCCCTCAGATCATTTGGTCCCTTGTTCATCAGCCAGCAAGAAACACGAGGCTGTGGAGGGTGTCTGTATGTAGGAGTGTGAGTCTGAGTGTGACTGTGTTGGTCACACACCCAACATGGTCAGGTCCAAAACACATCAGAGGAGTGTTTAAAAACAGTATTGATCACTCCTTTACAATAACACCAGTGTGAGGGAATGACAGCCTGCCAGTCCAACAAAGAGTTAAAATTTGATGATGCTTGTGCTGAAAATGGGAGGTAGGCAGCTGTGACCAGAGCTGGGACCCTCGGTGCTTTGTAGCTGTGCTGAACTACATCCAGACTCAACACAGATCACAGAATGACAGAATGGCTTGGGTTGGAAGGGACCCCAAAGATCCCCACCATGGGCAGGGACATCTTTCACTGGATCAGGTTGCTCAAAACTCCATCCAACCTGGCCTTGAACACTCTCAGCGATATTCAAAGAGTGTCTGTAGTGTCCAACTGGTCTCTGTGCCAATTTGTAAAAATTACACAATCTCAAAAAAAGCACACTTGATGTTTCTCCTACTAGAGCCTCCTTCCCCCAGGCAGGTTGAGTCCATCCCTGGCAGTATCTGTGTGACATTTCTGTGGGCAAGCATCCCCCCTGACAGGGACAGGCAGCTCCACATCTGCAGCTCAGCCCTGTCTGGGTGGTGAGCAAGCTACAGCTCTGACCCAGCCCCACTTTAACCCTATCATTCACTGTACCTTTTTTGCCACTTTTGTGTTTGAGCTGCACTTTGGTCCCTTTTAACATCTGACCACCAGCCACAGAAGCTGAAATCTAAAAAGGCTCTGCTAGAACCATCCCCAAACTGGAAGTCACAGGGTGTCCCTGTGCTTGAACCAGCTCTGTGCAAGATTTTGAAGTAGCCACATTTCTTAGTCAAATGACACTGAAAACCTGAAAGCTGAGGAAAGAGCTGAGGGCAAGTTCCCACCGTGCATCACCTCTGTTCCCCTCTCAGTGCCAGCAGCAGGGGTGTGCACTCAGTGTGCAGCAGCAGTGGTCTGGAGAGAGCACCCCAAATATCAGTGCTGGCTGGGATGGGCCAGATAATGTTCATCTGCTGACTTTGGTTGTCATTTTGCTGTTCCTTCAGCTCACAGCCCAGCAGTGCCAGGCATGCACCCTTGCTGGTGCAGGAGCACCCCAGCAGGGAGCAGAACAGGAGCTTTCCCATGGGCAGGAAAAAGGCAGGCTCAGGGATGCCTGGGTGAGCAGAGAGCAGACCCCTGCACCTGCATTCCTACTCCCCCAGGAAGAGGCTTTTTCAAACAAGAAAGGCTTGCCTAGTGCCATTTGAGCAAATTGAGATGTGAATCCCACGTGTTTGACATCTCAGGTTGTCATACCCTTTGGACACCAGCAGTGGCAAGTTTCAGGAGTTTTGGAGTTTAGGTAGCACACACACAGCTTGTTAGGAGCCCATTCCAGAGTGATATCATTTAGCAACAATTCATAAGAAATAGGTCCCAACTAGCAGGGAGAAGTTGTGCCTGCAGGCAAACAGATGCTGGTTCAAGGCTGTTATCAGGTAAAATGAGTGGGTGAAAAACCTTCTCTGAAGCTTGTCTGTTGCCATGAGAAGAAGCAAACAAAGCAGGGACAAGGCTGGACTCCAGACAAATGAGGCTGCTGACTGGCTGGCACCTCATCCCTGCTAGAGATGAGGATGAGATGCTTCCTTCTGGTGAGGTGGGGCTGTGTAGCATCGAAAAGTCTCAGTTCTCAGCAGGCAGCTGCTCCAGCAAGTGGAGCAGATACAGGGAGCCAGCAGTCCCAGGAAGGGAGGGAAAAGTGAAAAGAAGTTGAGTTTACATTTCTCTCATGTCTGTTTTCTCTCACACTGTGCACATGGAGCAGCAGCAGGAGCATTGGGCACTGCCTGTGATGGACAGTGTCACCCATCTCTTCTGTGTCCCTGTTCTGCTCTGCAGCACCATTCCCACCTCTCTGAGCATTCATGCACTGAATTGCTTGAAGCTCAAAAGAGGGCCAGAAATTCAATCTGCAGTGCCCTGGCAATCGCACCACACTCAGGTGGTACTCAGGCATATCTCAGCTACTCAGTTTAGGTTTCTGCATGTTGCTTAACCATTCCAGCTCTGTTTTCCACTGAACACGGATACTTGGCTGTTGTTCTACAGTGGTGCAGCACAGGTGTGTTTAGAGAAGCCATCTCTGTGAGCTTGGGCCAGGAGCAGCGAGCCACTGGATGGCCCAGGAGCTCAGAGCAGGACTGAGCCCTGTCTCTAATGTGATTTCAGGTTATGGGATATGAAAAAAACAATCTGGAAATCACATGACAGCCAGTTTTCTCACGGGGCATCCAGTCACTCCTGTGTCCAGCTGGACAACACAAAAGCATCTTTATTAGCATCAAGCAAATCCTGTGTGCCCATCCCTACTGAGAATATTGAACCCTGTGTGTTTTGCCAGTGGTGTTTGAGGTCACATGCTGACCTGTCACAGAGCCTGATGAGACCCTCTGACACTGTGGTTTTACGTGTAGCTGCAGAGGACATAAACACGAGTCATGCACCTCCCAAACTGTGTGGCTTCTCCATGAACTCAAATAAAGAGCCATCACACTCTTTGCAAAGACAAAAGCATGAAGGTTTCCTTGTTTTATCCTGGGTATGAAGGGAGGCCCTATCTAATCCCTTCTAGGGGAATTCCTGTTAGGAGGCACACATGCATGTGCAACTGGCATTCAGCTTGATCCTGAGGAGAGGGGGAAAAATCTGGGAAAAGGTCAGTAAACTTGTGCTCCAAAGTAGGGCTTTGGAGATCAGCAAGTGCAAAGTTGCATCTGTGACTTCCTGAAGGACCTGCAGGTAACAGGAATTCAGGCATGAATACAGATGTATCATCATTATGTTTGTTTGTATACAACATTGATATTATAGAGCATGGATATTATACCAAAATCAGGCTGAAAGGAGGAAAGCAAATCTCCATTTTCTTCTTCAAAGTAGTTCATCTGCTGGCCCACACTTGCAGATGATCTTTAGGCAGCTTTTTGAAGGCAGATGCAGCTCCTCAGGGGCAAGCCCAGGAACCTGTGACACCTGGGTGCTAGGACAGAGCTACTGAAATAACTACAGAATGGAAAATAACCACTTGTGCCTATCTGCTGCCTCAGTGGCGTGATGCTGCCTGCACATCAGCTGTCTGTCTTCTGACACCAAGCGCTCTGTAGGTTCTGTGACTTTATTGGCTCTTTGCATTCTTTGTAACTTTTTGCTGGCAGACAAAAAGTTATCGGGAGGCTGACGAATTTCCCGAGGTCTGTGCGGGGTTCTGGATGTGCCCTGGACACAGCAGGGGCCGTCCGTCCATCCATCTGTCCATCTGCCCGCCCGTCTGTCCGCCTGTCCCTCTGTCCCTCTGTCCGTCCGTCTGTCCGTCTGTCCATCTGCACATCTGTACGTCCGTCCGTCCCTCCGTCCCTCTCTTCCTCTGTCCCTCTGTCCGTCCCTCTGTCTCTCTGCCCCTCTCTCCCTCTGTCCCTCTGTCCCTCTGTCCCTCTGTCCGTCCCTCTGTCCGTCCCTCTCTCCCTCTCTCCCTCTGTCCGTCCCTCTGTCCCTCTGTCCGTCCCTCTGTCCCTCTCTCCCTCTGTCCCTCTGTCCGTCCGTCCGTCCCTCTGTCTCTCTGCCCCTCTGTCCCTCTGTCCGTCCCTCTCTCCCTCTCTCCCTCTCTCCCTCTGTCCCTCTGTCCGTCCCTCTGTCCCTCTGTCCGTCCCTCTCTCCCTCTGTCCCTCTGTCCGTCCCTC
>QUSF01000015.1:11884591-11904525 GCA_003676055.1 Chloebia gouldiae
GTCCCTCTGTCCGTCCCTCTGTCCCTCTGTCCCTCTCTCCCTCTGTCTCTCTGTCCCTCTGTCCCTCTGTCCGTCCCTCTGTCCCTCTGTCCGTCCCTCTGTCCCTCTGTCCCTCTGTCCCTCTGTCCGTCCCTCTGTCCCTCTGTCCCGCTGTCCGTCCGTCCGTCGGGCTCCCTGCTGCCCCCTGCCGCGGGCGGCCCGGCGCTGCAGCGCGGCTGCCGCAGTCGCTGGCGCTCCTCGCTCTCGCTCTCTCCCCCTGCTTTCAGAGCGATGCTTCTCTCCGCTTCCCCTCCACCTCCCCTGCACTTCTGCTCAGGGAAATGCTCCCCTTCCTCTCCATTTTTACACCTATTTTCTGCCCAGTGACCAGTTCACGTCGAGCCTCACTGGTGGTAGATGAAACCACGAAGTTACAACCCAGCGGTGCAAATACCTGAAACGTTTATAGGACTGTGAGCAATTCTTTCTTTTCCCACACGATTTCCAGTTGCATTCTATGAAAACATCTCCCCATCCCTTTCCCCCTGCAGATGCAATTTTGGAAAGCAGCCTGGCTCTCGTGCCTTCTGTCCTGTGCACATTAAACTCACTGAAGTCCCTTCTGATCCAGCTTCGAGCAGCCTTGTGCACAGGATGAGAAGCAAAGACATGAGTGAACAGCTAAGGTGACTTTGTTTGAAAATACCAAAGCTTCTTTTTTCTCTGCCTTTTACTGAAGGAGGGAGAGGCCCCTCTGCTTCCCTCAAGGAAATTCCCCAGAAAACACAACTTCAAGAATAAAGGCTCTTCCAGACAAGTAAGAAAAAAGCTGAAACCTGAGCCTTTGCATCTGAAATTCCAGCTCCGTATTTAATTTCTCTGTAATGCAATATAGCACAATTTCTTATCCCTTAGATGACCACATCTATCAGAGTGTTCTGAAAAACCACTCAGATAAAACGAGTATTGTACACCAGGCTTAGGCCATTTGCTATAGTTACAGAGTAATAATGGAAATATGGAAAGGTTTTGCTAGTGGATAGCTCTGCTATCTATAAAAACATTGCTGATACCTGTTCTGTACAGGACAGCAGGATGGAACCATCTGTAACTGGCAGTTGTATCACCACAGATACAGAGGAAGAACAGATTTAAGATTAATATTTGTTTAATATCATATATAGGCTTAATATATTTGTCTCTGTATAAAGAAGTGCTAATGATGTAGGATTAACATCCTTATTTTACTTTGTTGTCTAACTTGTAGGAAATCCAGATAAAAGACAGGAGATAGACTGTGCTATGGATGTGAAAGGTTAATAAACCTAACAATTAATACCTAGACATTAAAGAAATCAGTTAATGCAAAAAGCCAGAGTTCCATTGCAGCAGTTCCTTGCATATATTATACACTATCCAGAAATGGAGTTTCTTGACACATAAAAACATTTCCATTTTCCACTCAGAAAAATCCCACAAATAATGCCTATTCAATCCCCAGCAGCTTCTGCTCTCCTGACTCAGCCCTCTCTGAATAACAGCCAGGCATGTTCATAGCAAAGGACATTAAATATTAATGCTGAGGGGTTTGCTGATGATTGTGCTATTAACATGTAGGGAACCATTCATCCTTTCCCCATAAATAAACTCTGACTAACTCATTAGAGCTCTGCAAAGTCAGAGTTAACCTGACAATATATTCCTTCATTTTGAAAGATGAAAATAGGGGAAGAAAAGAGATGTGTGAGCTGCCCTTTAATGCTTCTCTGTGCTAGTACTTGAGATTTTCAACCTAGAACAGAACCATTAGAGGAAGAGAGGGGGAAAGAGGGACAAAAAAAAAAAAAAAGGTAATGTGTAGGGTGAACCTGGAGTATGCAGCTCTTGGGTGATGTATTTAGTCCAGTGCTGTCAGCACAGGTCTTGCTTTATTCATTAGCTTGGCCCTCACAGCTGGACCCAGCAAAGTCCCCATGCCTTTTCTCTCAGCACTGCCTTACAGAATGGTTTCTGCTGGACTGGAGACATTGAAGCACCTCATCCCCACATGGAACCACTCACGGGCCACGATGCTGCTGAGGGATGGCAGCTGACATCACATCCCCTGGCCTGTCACAGCACGTGCCAGTGGCACTTCTCTAGACCAGGGGCTCCTTGGAAAACTGAAGTTTTTATGCCACAAATAGTTTACAGTGAAGTGTTTACCATGATGTTAATTTCTTATTTCTCTAGTGTGGTGCAGCCTCTCCAGCTCAGCTTTCCTGCTCAGGAAAGTTGATACCGCCACAGTGACTGCACTTTTGCCCTGAAATCTCAGCATCAGTGGTGTCATGTGGGTTTTAGATAGTTCAGGAGCCCCTTTGGCTTAGAGGGCACAAATGCAGATTGTGTTCTGCAGCCTGTACATTCATGAACCACCTCTCTGAGAAGGCAATGGGGTCAGCATTCAGAAGCACAGCTGCTGCTGGGGTTTTCTGGTCTTCCAGGAACTGTGCAGCGCTTTGGGTTGCCATGATAGTCAGGAGCTCCTGTCAAGCAGAAAGTAACAGGCTAATTTAAGGGAAAAAAAAGTATTTTTATGCTTTGTGGAAACAGAGCCTTAATTAGAAAAGCTCAGAATCTTGGAAGAAAATATGAAATGCATTGAGGTGTTTGCCCCCATTTCTCCTATTTCAGTATTTCAGTAATTCATCTCTCCTTTTATGCAGCTCATTGGTGGTGTGGGTGGCAAGGCTGGTGCTGCAGGAGTGACAGCAGCCAGGAAGGGGCTGTGCTCCTGAGCAGCACCGAGCAGCAGGGCCCATCCAGGGGGGTCTGTGTGTGCATATCCACACACCCTGTCTGAGCTGGGGGCATGGACACCTTTCACAGACCCAAGCCCTGACGTCTGCAGGATGTCACACTGCAGTGCATTCAGTGTAAAACCCATTTTTCCCCACTTCAAGCTGACTTTTTCCCCAGGCCAAGCAGCAGCCATGTCCCTTTCTGGCAGGAGGCAATGTGGCATGGTGTGGCTTTGGCCCTTTGCCATGTGCTCTCTCCTCCTAATTTGTTTTTGGGTCTTGCCAACACAATCCCTTCTCAGCAAACCCACAGCACAGAGGACTGACAGCTATTTTATTGATATGCAGATTGATTCCATATGCATTTTATCTAAATCTGCCATTGATCAGGCAGCAATACCAATAATTAAACTTAATGCATGTATAGCTCTTTACATTGTATTTGTTATCTGCATTACTAATCCTCCTTATCAGGTGCAATTGAAGGTGCAATCAAATATTGCCTGGGACTTTCCCTTCTATTAAGGCCAGATTCTGGCTTTTGTAAGGAAATTTCATTAGCAGAAGTGGAGGAGGGAGGGGGAGGTAAGGGCACTTTCTGGCTGGGCAGCTGTCACCAGTGGGGAGCAGCAGCCACCAGCCTGCTGTCACGGCACACCTTGGAGAGGTGGCAACGCCCAGCTGCTGCTGCCACCGCCCTGCAGCCTCAAATCCTGACTGCTCAGACTCGTTTAACCCCTGACAGGCTGGCCAGGGGTTAAAGCTGGTTCCTCCTGGCTCCTGCTAGGACATGGACACTTCCAAGGACAGCTCAGCTGGGGCTCCTCTTGCAGACTGTGTGGGAGGGCTCAGGGCAGGAGAGAGGGACACTCGAGTGTGTGTGTGAGTGCTGTGTGTGCAGTGTGAGTGCTGTGTGAGTGTCTGTGCATGGAGGGAGCCCTGAAAACCACCCTAAAAGCTCTGAGCTGACCCTCCCCTGGTCACACAGCACCCCGTGGTACCGAGTGCTTCTCACAGCAAGTGCCCAGGCATGTAAGCCTACATGCAGAGCCATGAAATATGCATTGTTTGTGTATTTTTAGAATCGTGCTTTCCCTCTAATTGCCTTCCTTTCACTCCAAAGCCCGTAAGCCATCCCAGAGGCTGCTTCTTCACCACTTGACTTCTTGTTTTGCTGTGTACACCTTCCCCACAGCATCTGAGCACTGCTGAAGGAGGGTACCCTGCCTTGCCCAGCTCTGCACCTCAGTGAAAGGGTCCCTGGTGTCTGGTTCATGCAAGGAGGCAAAAGAGAAACTGCTGAGGTGGTATAAAAGAGGAAAATGGCTTGATTTTGACCGTAGGACTCTGCCCTATTCACATGGTTTGGCCAGATCTCCCATCCCACTGTGCTTCACAGTAGATCTGTGAGCTTTGCACTGTGCCCAGTGAGTTCATGGGCTTAGATCAAGCTCTATTTGCCTGTGTAGTCATGTTGGTTAATGCACCTTCATGATCAGCCTTTACACAGTCTCCTATTTCCCTGAGATATAATGGGTTATATAATTTTACCCATCTCCATGCCAGGTACTTATTCATTGCAGCTCTGCTTTGTTTCCCATTTCCTCCTTGCAGCTCTGAGACGGTCAGATTGCTGCAGATTTCATTAATGTGCTCTTTTGAACAGAAAGATGTTAGGCCTTCCCATCCTGCTGCCTTGGATGTCAGGCAGCCCGTGAGGGTCCCTGCTGGCACCATATGGCACCTCAGAAAGTGGCTCTGTCTGGCTGAGGTACCTGGATATGGGCAGCAGTGATTAACAGAGAGAGCACAGGAGGGTGCAGAGGTAATTAGAAACTCTGCTAATCACAATGCATTGACAAAGAATGCCTCCCAGGTTTATTGCCTCCCTCTCTGTTCGTTCTGCAGTGAGGTTTAACACAAGTTTACCTGAATTAGATCTCTGCTGCATGGCAAACAGGGGACTTTCCCAGGAATGGAGACAACTCCCCAGTGTCCCTGCTGTCATTTGGCCAGCCTGCCATGTCTCTCCTCTCTTCCAATCCCTCCTGCAAGTGGAAGGTGACATGAGGCAGAGCAGCCTCCCTCCAACAGCCCCTGGGATGGAGCTGGGACTGCCCCAAGCCCTTTCCAGGAGAGCACAGCATGAAGGGTGCTGAGCTTCCTGAGCATGACCCACGCATGGACCTGACACCTGCAAACAGAGCTCCTGTCATTACAGGAATTTGAACTATTAATGAGCTGAAGGACTCAGAGAAGCAGTGACAGGCAAGCAAGCAGTGCTCAGTGGCATGGTGATAGACTGGCTCTTTTTTCTTTGCCAAGGCCTTGATACTTGGCCTGTAATGTGAAGGAGTTCTGGTAATAATTTGACTTCTGAAGTGCTCCCACATCAAAGTGACTGGTGCACTGTACCAAACACAAAATGCAATTAAGCTAATGTACTGTGCAAGGGAGAATAAAGCTGAACCTCAGATCCAAGTTCCAATTTTTATGAGTGGGTGTAAAAAAAAAAAATCTGAATTAATCACCTACTGCGTTTTCCGTATGGCACTGATGCCACCAGTGCAGTCACAGAAACTGTATCAGCAAGCCATCAGATAAACAGAGAATTTACAGGCCCAGTTTGGAATGCTGTCAATTACTACAAGCACGCCTGAGCTGGAGATTCAGATCAGATGAGCTGAGGGGGTGCAGTAACATACAAGCCAGGGAGGAAAGGTGGAATATGTGTGTGGAGGAACCCTGGAAAAAGCCTAAGGAGTGACAATCTCTAGTGCTTATACAGCCTAGAGGGGCCAGTAGTGCCAGTGCTGGCTTACAGGTAGGGAAACTGAGGCACAGAGTGGGAAGGTGGCTTTCCAGATGTCACTTGCTGACAGAGGCAGGGTGGCTGGCTGGGGTTTCACTTCCACTTCTTTGCTCAAGTACAAGAAGTTCATGCTTCCCTGTAAACCTGCCCCTGTTTCATTTCTGAGAAGCCCGTGGATCTGCGCTGCTCTTTAATTTTAGGTTAGGAGAAGCAGCAATGAAAATCTGTCAGTGAAAATATTACTCTCATTATCTGGACTAATTTGGGTGCCTCTGCATGGAGAGATGTTGCCAGGTGTGGACAGGCCCCCCGTGTGCACTGGGAAGGCTTTCTTAGGAGCTGCAAGCTTTGCTCCTCAGTAAGACATCTGCTCATGTTACTGCATATCTCTTTTAATAACACAGAATGATGGGATGGATTTCCAGGGCAGACTGTGTCCCATGCTGCTGTGTCCACATGGTCTCCTTCCAGCCAGTTGGATATTTCCTGCTACTCTTCTGGCAATGAGCTTGCAAATTATAAACACAAGGGAATTTTAAACAGAACAGGCTTTTCCCAGGATTTTGTCTGAAACGTGCCCCTTCCCTAGCAATCCTGAGGAGAGGGGTCTCCAATGTAGCAATGGTCTAATATATGAAGTGGAGAGATGAAGGATGCCCAGTCATGCAGGGATTCCCCTCTGCTTCCAGCTAGAAACATTCCAGTATGTCAGCAATTACACACACACACAAAAAAATCCCTAATGTAATGAAGAACTCTGCTAGAGAGCTCCAACACTAGACTCAGGGTTGGATTTTATTACCCTGATGAAATCACACAAGCATTGCCTCTCTCTCCCTGCCTGCTGTGCAGCTTCTCGCTCTCTCTCCGCTTCCCCTCGGCTGCCTCCGCACGCTCCCTCCCCGCTGGCTCCGCAGCCGGGCTGGGGACGCCAGGGAAGCGGGCAGGACACGCTGGGCTCCCTCCCAGCGCCGGGGCTCCTGGGCTGGCATCCCCGGGGCTGCATCATTGGCATGCGGCGCCTGGCAGGACTGCATCAGTGCTAGAGGAGATGCGAGCGCAGAGCCGCGCCGCGCCGCACCGCGCCGGCCGCCGCTGCCCCGCTCCTCCCGCTCCTCCCCGGGGCCGCACCAGGTAAGAACCAGGCGCTGCCCCTGCCCCACGGAACAGGGGGGCAGCTGGCAGCTCGGGAGGGGCTGGGTGCCGGGCAGGGAAAAGAAACTAAAACAAAAGGTGCCGCTGGACGAGAAGATGCGCAAGGGCGCGGAGCGGGTGGCTGAGTTGGGATGGATCGGTGGGAGCTGTAGGGGCTGGGTCAGGGCGGTGAGATTTGAGGGGTCAGGGCACTTGGGAGCGATTTAAAGCGGCCCCGTAATGCTGCCTTCGCTCTCTGCCGGGAGCTGCTGCGCTGTGGAGTTTTAACTCGGGCTGAGCAGCCGGCACCGGAGCGCTCCCGGTGTGTGCTCCGCCCGGGAGCGCTGGCAGGGAGCAGGAGAAGCTGTCATGGTGCTGTTTGCTCGGGGCCAGGGGCTGTGGGGTCCGCACGGAGCCGCGGGGACTGTGGCGGTGCTGGCACCCCAGGGCTCTGTGTGCCGGTGCCACGCCAACCCGAGCTGTCCTGCACCCCTGCCGCTGTCCTCCCTTCACCCTCCTCTCCACCAGAGCTCAGCTGCAGCTAAAGATAAAAACTGCTGTTAAGTCTCCTCTCCTGGGAAGGGTTAAATGAAGCCACTGAGAGAAAGCAGTGACCTGGGAGCCGGCAGGGCTGGCTCTGCACGGTGGCTGTGGTGGGATGCAGGTGCTGTGGTGACAAGTTCCCGTGCATGTGTGCATGCCCACAGCACATCCTCTAACACATCCAGGCTTCATCTCTGCAGGGATTATTTTCCTTTTGGAGGACAGGTGTTGTTCAAGGGAAAATTTTATTACATGTGTCAAACTGCAGCAATATGATCCATGACACCAAGATCCCATTAAAAATAATGGGCAAAAAGTGGCCCTGCAAGGATATTACTTGTCAGGGATGACCTCATCTCGCAAAAAAAAGAAGAGTAACAGCCTGATGGTGATAATGTTCAGGGGAGGAGCGTGCAGTGCTCCCTGTGTGCTGAGGGGGATCCCTGACTGTGTTCAGGCTGGAAATTTGTAATCCCCCACTAGAGTTTATGGGGGATTCCTGCCATGAGGAGTCAGAGCAGAAGCTTCTGGTACACTGAGAAAAAGTCATGTGTCTGACGTGACATAAAAATTGCTGTTTCACGTCTCCTCTGTGTCCCTGGTGTTATCATTTGGGGGAAGGGAGAGGAAAAGGGTTAATTCTCTGGTTTACTTAGCCAGATACTGAATATGTAACAGCTCTGCACTGATCACCCCAGGCACTGAGCCCAATTTGCTGCTCATTTGGGAATACACTTTAGTGCCTCTGCCTCTGACATGGGGCCCTAACACTTCATGCAGTGGGATGTCTGTGGTCAGATTCCTAGAGGACAACCTGGAGGAAGGACTGGGAGCAGAGGCAGCATCCATGGCTTCTTCTGATTCACAGTAGAAAAGCCCTCTTCCACCAGAAAGCGGAGAGAATTCTCCCTTCACTGTAAGAGCTACCACACGTAGCAGCACCTACACTGGGGCCCTGGCTCTCAAGAGTTCCAAGAGGTCCTAAATAATTCCTGTTGCTTCTCCTCCTCATGGCCCTGCTGTAAAAAGCACGTCCACCACTGTCAGATGAACTCAGCTGGAGATCAGATCTGCAAGGACACCTTAGGTTTTCCTAACACAACTTTGCAGTTGCATAATGTGGGTGCTGGGGAACCCTTTGGGAGCATCAAAGCCAGAACCAGAAAGGAGCTGACATGAGACAGCCTTCCACTTCAGCTTGCCTGATTCTGAGAGGTCTGTCCCATGAAGCAGCTTTTGCACCTATTTGTGTTCTGGCAGATCTTTAAAGGAAAATCTCTGGTACCTTACAACTTCTGATTGAAGGAGCTGAACTGAGCTGAGCTGGAGGTGGAAGCCCACTCAGGTTCTGAGGCAGCCCCCAGCCTGCAAGTGCAGAGCTGGATGCTTCCCTAAAGTCAGCCTTGCACCTGCAGATGATTTTTGCCAATCTGGCTGTGTGCTTGCAGGCAGGGCGTGGGCCCCAGCTTCTGACAGCACAGTCAGTGTGAAAAATTCCATGAGGAGAGGAAGAGCACATGGGCAGGTATTTGGTACAGGAGTGCAAGAGTTTAGTTTAGCCTGTAACTGCAGGGAAAAGGCAGGATGCTTGAGATGCATCCCTTTCATGCTCTGAGCTGGGAGCACTGCTTTGGTGAGATGAAGTATGAGAGATGAAAAAGGCAGGGGAATTCCCCATGACCCATGGTGATGCTGTCCCACCTGTACAGCACACTGCTGGGCAAAACCTGGTGAGACAGGTCTGGTTTTGAGGCTCATCCTGCAACTGCCACAGCTCCCTTCCTTGCCTGAGCCAAATGACAACACCTGCCCCTGCCACCTCCCCTCAGAGCTATTGTGGGTGGCCTCTTCCTGTCTGCCAAGTCCCAGGGCTGATAACAGTCCTGCTGGGGAAGCCAAAGCCAGCCTTTGAAAAATCCTCTTCCTGCATCGTCAAGCTGGCAAATTGATTTTCCAGCTGAACCTCTGAAATTGTTCTCTTCTGAAGAGATTATGGAATTACTCCTGTGCTAATGAATACTTTAATGTTACGGTGTCTAAAGTCCCATAAAGACTTTAACTGCCAAAAAAAAAAAAAAAGGCATTGCAGGAAAGGGGAGCCTGTAGTGGGTAATGGCTGGGTCAGACCTCATTTCACCATCTGGGGAAGAGGAGAGGAGGAAAACAAGGAGCAGGTGAGGAGACCAGGTCAAGAAAATAAGGAGAGAGGAAGTGAGAGAGGTAAGGCTTGCTGTGGTCTCCCAGGAAGCTGAATCCACCAGGAATCCCTCCTGCATCAGTTTATCCCTCCATCTCTGAATGCAAGCAGGAAAGGTAGCATATTAACTATTCCTTTTCATCATCTCTCTGGCTCTACCCTCTGGTAGCAGGGATAGTCCAGCTCATGGTGACCCAGAACCCAGGTCCTGGGGCAGGCTGCTGTAACCCCTATGGGATTATCCAAGTTTAGCACATCTCTCTGCCCTCCTGATGCATTGCTGCCAGGCTCTGATGGCACCATGACACTGGCTTCCAAACATACAGTAGGAAAGTATATTCCCTGACACCCCCAACAAAGGATTTTGCTGTTTACTAGGGAGAGAACGTGCTTCTGGGGATGAGCATTGATCCTGCTGCTGTTCACAGAACACGGTTTCACCTCTGTTTTACAAACCCTGCTTTTGTTGCGCTGTAGCTCCATGGGCTAGAACCAGGCTGTCCCAGATTTGAGCAAGAGCAGAGTTAACCCCTAAGATGGGATGGGGAAGCAGTGCAGGGAGAACACCTCCATGCCACAGGAGCTGCAATGCCAGGAGAAGGCTGGTTTATATTTAGGTTAAGGGCTCTGCACAGAATGGGTAATCTTCTTTCCATGAATTATCCAGGGGATTAGACAGCTTTAAACTCCCCCAGGCCTCCCCGGCTGCAGGCAGGCTCTGTGGGAGCCAGGGGGGGAATGGCTGGAGGGAGGGAGATGCCAGCAGGTTGCTGATGACTCATTTGGCTGCTGCCAGCCTTGCCAAGCACTCCAAGAGGTCACCAGGTGCCCAGACACAGGAGTGACGTGCAAGGCGAAAGGGAACATCCCAATTAGGAAAGAACACGGGACTTTATAAATAATGCAGAGACAGGGAGCGTGGCAGCAGGTAGGAGGAGGGACAAGAGACCCGAGGCAGTAGTTTTCCAAAGTGTAATATCCTTGCTAGACTTTTCCAAGCTGTTTCTCTAACCAGAAAAAGGGATGCTTTTGGAACTGCAGCTGATCCATCCTCGGAGATGCTCCAAACCCACCTGCTTGGGCTGGCTTGGCAAATGCAATTCTGGGGATGCAAGTCAGGTTCATCTGTTTGGAGTGCGAATGGATCACTGTCAATACTCCATTAAAATGTTGAAGGGAGGCCAACAGCACAGCTCAGGGACAGTGGGGGGGTGGGGAAGAAGGGGATGCAAACAGGGAGGCAGGCTAGATTGCACCAAAACCTGAATATTTCACTCCATTATGGAGCAAATGCTCATAGCAGATTTCTGTTCTTTACCTAATGCACAGCTGCTAGAAAAAAAAAGGAGTCCTGTAACTACCCTGGGGGCCTATTCATGCCACAGAAGAGAAATTCTTGACCCTCTACATGTGGGTCTTGGGACAAAGCTTTGATGAGATGAATGAAAAAGGCTCAACTGTGCAGACTGGGCTGTGGCTGACACCCAGCTCCTCAAGGACGACAAGGGGGCCCTTCCTCCTTGTGCCAAAGGCAGTGGAAAAAGCCATCAGGGAGGACCAGTTCACTGAACAGGAACAGAGTCCTTGTGTCCTAGCTGATTTTCTGTCCATGGGTTTGTGGTAGGGCCACTCTCTTCCTCCCCTGATCTCTAGAAGCTGGGGTCTAACTCTAAGCCAGTATGGTTTGCCTTCCTTCACTCTTTTCAGGCTGAAACTAAGAAATCAGTGGGCTTTTTTTCCCCCAGTTCTCTTCACAGTTTACTGCTGCCTAGACATGTAGCCACCTTGCCCTGGAGTTACATTCCCCTGGACCTGTGGACCCTCACAGTACAGCTCTTATCCCCCAGACAGCCTCGTCACCCTTGTGTGGATTGTGGAAAAATCAGGTTTATTCATGGGGAAGTGGAGTGCACCAAGACACTTTATCTCCCCTGCATTTAAATCAATTTATTCCACTCTCTGCTGCTTATCCTACATAAGGTAAATCAGGATTTTGAGCCTGTGTTTTCCCCTGCCCAGAAATGGGACAAATTGAAAGCCTTAGTCTCCTGATCAGTATTCTCTCTTTCACTCACATCATCCAGAGGATGCTGTTTAAATAATGTCAGGAGAGCCTGAGTTGAAGAGGGAATAAAAGAACAGTCTCCCAGCTCACTGCTAGGATGGGGAATTCTGTGGCAGCTCCTGCCTTGCCCAGACACACAGGCAGAGTCAGCACCAACCGTGGCTTGTTTCTGCCTGTAAAGGCAGAGCTAGAAATCACTGGAGAAAGCCTGGGTGAAAGAGAGAAAGGAAAAGACCATGGAAAGTCTTTGCCTTTAATGTGAGCTAATGTCTTTCCTCCCTGCGTCGCCGAACATCCTCAATTTCCTGTTTAACTTAAAGTCAGCACATCTGTCACGTTAGCATCGCCCGCCGCCCGGTTTCCCCAAGCCACCCCTTCCCATCTGCTCTCCCTCCTCCCTCCCCTCCCGTGGCTCCGTGGCTGGGGGTGTGAGCCTGCCTGGTGTTTCCTGCTCGGGAGCCACTTTTCCATCGCTCCCGCTTCGGTACCTGCATGTGCTGGCAGCGGGATGATCGCCCCGGCTTGCGGAGCATTTACTTCTAATCTCCGGCTTGTGACATCCCAGCAGAAAGGGACAAACCTCTCAGGAGCAGCTCCGCGGGCTAGAAAGAGGAGAAATGGCTGGTGAACGGCTGCGGTGAGATATTTCCTAGTTCTGGTAAGCAGTGATGCTTTTCTCTTTGGTTCTGGGCAATCAGTGCAGATGCAAAAGTAATAGGGCTTAACCGGGTAGAAAAGCAAAAGGAGGGAGCTAAAAAAGAGACAGGAAAAAATAAAACAGTGAAGCTCATTTGGTTCGTAGTGAAGCTTTTCCAGGGGTCAATGCTCATCAAAGCAAATTAATTTACTGTTAAGTGAGAGGCTGGGAATCAAGCAGATCAATGTGTGAGCCTGGGCAGCTGGACCAGCTCTCTCCCACTGGCAGATCCATTGCGAACCCTGTATCTTTTTTCCTTTGTGATTTCCAGCTTGGTCTGATATTTTCCATGTAGTTCTGTGTGAGCTCCTACCTGAATGCTGCTTTTTCTGCCCTGTTATTGCAGAAGTTGTGGGAAGTCATTAATAAATTCCTGCCCAAGTTGATGCATAAAGCCTCTCAACTTTCCTAGCTGATGAACTACCTCCATCCTAAAGTCTAACTGCATTTTTCACTGAAACCAGTCCCCTAGGTTCTGCCAGTAGGTGATATAGAGAGAGGTGCAGATTAAGATGTTTGGAAGGAAGAGGGTCTCACTGGGCACTCTGTTGGGACCATGAGCTGTCTGATGTCCTGGACATGGGATTACTCCAAATGAGAGGTTTGCAAGTCAGTGTCTCACGGGAGTCTCAAAATAGATGTCCTGCATCTTAGTTGAGTGACAGCAGAGCTCTTATACCAGGGATGAATTTAGGGCCCTTGTTTAAAGAGGATCAGGGAATAATAAACCTAAGAGCAGCCTTGGCAATCTGGCTGTATTGAATCTGCAAAGGTCTGTACATAACAAAAAACAAAGGACAAATGTAGTGGGGGAACTTTGGCAATTTTTCTATCAGGTTCAAAGATATGACCTTCTTGACGGACCTGTGTTTCACCCAAAAATTGGTGCAGGATTTGGGGATAACAAAACATTTTTTTTCTAGATTTATTTATGATAAGCAGAATTAAAACTAGTTCTGGAGAACATTTCAGAGATGGCTTGTTTATAAAAATACTCCTCTCATGATGTATTCATGCAGAAACCTCCACTTGCTAAAAATTCACACATTTCCTACTCTTTGATGTTAGATGCTGTGGCACTGGGAGTAAGTCACTTTGGGATTTGTGATTATTTTAGAGCAACCTAGACATTTCCAGCACAGTTATATTAAATTGAAAGAAAAAGATCCTCCTCGCTTCAGCAGCAGGTTTCAATTTGGAGTTTTGTTTCAAGTGTCTTTCAGGGGGAAAATTTTTGACCAAATCTGTGCGGTAAGTAATGGGTGAAGAGAACATGGGGAACTGGAAGGGGCTTTGCATGACTAAATCCCAGCACAGAGCAAGAAGGAAAGAGTGCAAGTGCAGGAATTGCCCAATTTGTTGTCTCTGGGGGGTTGATAATGTGAGGAAATCATCTTAGAGAGGACAGCTTTTGTGTCCTTTAACCAAAACACCATGGTTTTTTTTCAAAAGGTTGAAAATCTTTCACGTTACCTGGAACATTGCTTCTGAACACCAGTAATGTTTATAAATTATTTTTATTGTTGAATTATCTTCTAAAACCTGCAGTAATGTTGATGCCAGAGTACTTCTGCTGTCAGTTTGATGTTGTGAGCACTTGTCCCACATTCAGTCTGAGATGCTGGCCAATGGTGTCTGTGCTTTCCCGTCCCTCTGCAGTGCTGCCTGGCAGTTAATTTCCCCTGTTTAATTAATGGCTCTGTAATATTTATAAAGAAAAAAACCTCATACCCATCTGTGATAACTTTGGTGCTTCTGCCAAGATGAAATTCTAGGGCCAAATGAATATTACAATATGCTGGATATAGAGATGTTTATAATGTTCCAAATTTCCTGAGCCATCCTGATTTGATAATGGGGAAGTGAAGGACTGATCCTAAAGTCTTTGACTCTGCATAGAAACAGAATTGAATGTGCTACAGAATTAATGAATGTTAGGACCTTAATTGAATTTTAGTCTTTCCTTATGGACGTTTGGGTTATAAAGGATGGATTTCCCTTGTGAAAGAAAATCTATTTGGTGAGGGCAGGGAGTCACATGGGATCTTAAATGAAGAATACTCCAAATCATTCCTGTGATGGCACTTGGCATCAGCCATCATTTCTTCAAGACAAGGCAATCAAGAAGATGGAAGATGAAACCTTCCCTAGCCAGGGAGACTTCCACATTATTTGATTGAAATTGGAATCCTGTCACCTCATGCTTGACTCTCCCGATTTTTCTTACCACATCTGCTAAATTACCACCAGCTATTTGCGTTTGAAATGAGGGCTTCCTCCCGCACAGCCCATCTGCTCAGCCTGTTTGTTCTTCCCGTGCAGGCACGACTTAGTGAGCAGGGTTATGGCAGAGGAAACTCACTGGTGTTGGGGGGAGAAGGAAGATGGCATTGATTGAGGTGGCCTGGCAGATTCCCTTGGCTGTGCTGAATTTGAAAGAGGAGCTGGGTTAAAACTGTGGGAAGAACCTCTTAGGAATGAGATTTTAGTCAGAGAAAGGGAGCTGGGGGTCTCAGGCCACTTTGAGGACAATTCTTCTCTTTTTCTAATACTGTCCCAGGGAATCTTTACAAACACATGTCAGAGAGTTTCCAATATCTAAGGAATCACCTGGGCATGTTCTTGACTGCCTTAATGCCAGGGAAGGAGAAGAAATTACAGCTTCTCTTTGTTTGGAGGTGGTTGAAATTTGAGAGCAATGTAAGTATTCTAATCTCCCTCATTAAAGTTGGAAGGACTACAGGTCTAGAAGATATTTTCTATTCACCTTTATGTGTCAAACCTGGAGATATGACTGCACATAGAGAGGGATGCAATCAAGATCTACCAAGCTATGGTGTGGAGGAGACAGTCAGTAGGGCTGCTGACTTCTCTTCTCAAATCCAAGACCCAGACAATATCAGAATTGACCAAGAGAAGCCAAGTACAGCTCCAAGATGCCTCTTGGCATGAGGACTGGGTCAGGTTTGATGCTGGGCAGGCTCCTCCAGGAGACTGTGAGGGCTCAGTGAAATACTGATTCAGTGTTTCCAGTCAAACTCTGTGTTTTGCTGAGCAGCTCTTGTGGAAGATGAGTTTGCAGGAAGCTGGAATTCAGCAGTTCCCGACTGGATGATGGATGGATTTGTTCCCTGCCTCCTTGGCCTCCCACCCTCCCAGGCTGGGAGTGGGGCATGGTGTCCTCTGAGCAGCACTGCAACGTGGAGACTTTCCCAGTCCTGGCCTGGAGATAATCCCTGTGGGGTGTTCTGTAAAATGTGAGAGGTGAATAGATCCCTGCAGGATATTTTTCACCCTGGGGAAAGTGCTGTGGGAGCCAGTCTGCTTGTGCACATGATAGGCTTCACAGCCCTCCTGCTCCTGAGGTACTGCAGTGGTACACTGAAGACAGGTCCTCTGCCAGCACACAGGTGGTGTCTCAGGGATTGCTCCCACCATGTCCCTCCTGGCAGCAGGGAAAAACCTGTCTCCTCCAAGGGACATTTCTCTTGCCCTCTGTGGCAGGTGGTCAGGCTGCTGCAGATTAACTGCTGGAATTATTGCAGCTTACAGGTTCCTGACCTCCTGAACTTCCATGCAAGCCCTTCTCCAGCATGCAGGACTCTCCTGGTGTCTCCTCTCTGCCGTGACACTCAGAGGAGGCCCCTGTAGAGGAGGTGGTGGTGACTTCTTTGAGGAACCTCATTTATGCTGCAGTTCTTTAAGCAGTGATGGACCTCCATCAAGCCCAGTTACACCTTGTTCTGCAGCTCTTGTGAGCCACATTCCCCGGGGGAGTAGCACATCTGGGGAATCACGTTAGAGGCAGATAAGATTTGATGCCTTCAAGGGGATGATTGAGGGTTTGGAGGACAAGAATGGAAGCATGCAAAATTCTTCTCCAGCTGTACTTGGCACAGAGGGTGTGTTGCACAGATGGATATAAGTTCCTACTGATGGATAAAAGTTCTTTTAGATTTATAAACTATCCTGGGTGGGTGGATCCTGATGTCATTCTCAGGGCTGTAAATCCAGTAAAATAAGTAAAATTTCTTTGACCTTATATCAGAATAAGAGATAGATGGGCTACAATGAGAGATATGGCACCTCATAATGCAGTAAAACAAAAAGTGACAATTCTGCTCTGTACACAAAGTCCAGGGCTCTCTCTGACCTGATAGATGGGAAGTAGGAGAAGATCTGTGGCCACAGGAGGTGTGGGCTTTATACAAAATGGCAACTGATTCTCAAATGCTTTCAGCACACTACAAAGGAGAGCTGACCCAAATTCCTCTCATCTGCTTCCACTGAAAGTGAGAGTGGGAGCCCGTGGGATGAACCATTTCTTGGAGTTCATTTGTCCTTCTACACCCCTAAACAATGCATGACGCTGTTGAGGCAGGATGGGAATGAAGAGACTGAGTCAGAAGGCTGAGAGAGTGAAACTCTGACTTATTTCAAAATGCATTGCTCTTTCTACAGAGCTTCGTCCAGGCCAATTCCATTGCTCCTGAAGTAAAAACAACCCACACCATTGGTGCAGAGTGCATGACCCACAGTGGTAGAACTTAACTACAAACAGTGTGAACAACAAGGAGATAAAAGATTATTTACATTCTTCTCCAACTCTTTCCCAGGCTTCTGCCTGGTTAGAAACTTTCCATTTCTCTCTTTGACTGAGACCTATAAATGCATTTGCAGCCCAGTGCATTTCAGATGTTTTATCAGAACTGTTTTGTTGCAGCAATCCAGTGTGCATTAATTATAAGCGTGTGTAAATGAGGTGTTAAATGATTTATTTATAGACCCAGATTGAGAAATCCCAGTGGTTTCTTCTCCTGATGTGTAGCTGCTCTTGAAAATGTCAGACTTTTGGAAAGTCAGGCATGACTAAAGGGGTCACTGTGGGGTTTCTCCTTAAGGCTTTATTTCCAAGGTATCCTCCTAAAGCATGGTGGCTACCAACAGAGTCTGTGCTGAATGCTGCAGAGCCAACCCACGACAGATGATGTCCTTTCAGCTCCTGTAATCCCTCTGACACACACAGGACAGGCACTAAGGAAATGAGGAAAGATTAGGAAAAGCCTAATTTTGCACCCCCACACACACACCATGCAAATTCTGCAAAGCCTCGTCTGTAGCCTAAACTTACACCCTGCCTGCTTTAAAACCAGAAAGAAATGGGAGAGAGCTCAGGTCCTGCTGACTCACAATTACAGGGTGCTGAGCACAGCAATTTCCCAGCCATCAGGAGGAAAGGAAGTAAGATTTACACCTGGGAAGCATCAGCGAATTTGGAAGGGAGGAATGAAAAATAAGGTGCTTCAAAGCCATGCTGTTTGGAAGCTGTCACAGCTAAAGCAGAAGGCTGAAACAGGGCTCACATTTGGCTTTCTCCAGAGCAAATCTGTAGAGGAGGCAAGCTCTCAGGGTGGAGAGAGGCTTGGTGAGGATGAAAGCCCTCATCCCCCATCACCCACTCTGTGCCAGGCAGCTGCTGCTGGTCCCTGCTCTTTCAGGCCATGCAGCTGATTAAATATTGAAAAGGTTTCGTTGCTGTTGCTTGAAAAGCTTCTGTCTGGATGAAAATGAAGTTATGTGAGGACAAGTTTGTGCTGGTGAAATTAGTGTCTGTTTGAATACATCTGGCCGTACCATACAAACAGACCCAAAATAGCTGTGTGGGTTTTAATGAAAAGGCACCATCAGGACGTGGGTTTGGGTTCCTCATTTTCAGAGCCGGGGTGTGGGAGTGCCCAGGGAGGTGGGGATTGTACATGGGGGTCAGGCTGAGTTGTCAGGGACCTTGTGGCATTCAGAGTTCCGCAGTGGCTGCTGCAGGTGCTCCAGGGCTGGTTGTGATGGGAGCCAGCACCTGAGCTCTGTGTGTTCACACAACAGCTCCAGGCTCAGCTCCCACACACCCCCAAAACCCTGGGAGAGACAGTGATGGGGGAAGTGCAGGCAGAGAGAGGGGAGGGACTTGTGATGAGTTATAGGATAAAGGCAGAGGCAGGAGGAGAGCTGGGATTAGAGGTAGAGGCCAAAAGTGTGAGAGATTGAGAGGGTTGATCTGTGGGCTGTGACTGCAAGGGAGTGTCACAGCAGCACAACTTGGCCTGAGACATTTTGTCACTTTATGCTGTCAGAAAAGACACATTTCAGCAGGAAAACTACCTTCATTGTCTGAGTGTCCAAAACAGGCATGTAAATCTATCCTGTGATCAATGGAAAACTTGGGGAAATGTCTCTGATCTCATTAGTGTAAGTATAAACAGAGAAAAGATATCAACTTGATGAAAATGCTGCTGTAATCTGCAGAGATGTGGGATAATCTGTCCTGAAAGCACCAGGCCACCAGCAGGCAGGGAGGACATCCAGCCTGGAGGAACAGGACAGCGTGGGTAAAGAGCTGCTGGTCCCTCTGGGTCATGAAGAGGTTCAGACAGAGGAAGGAGAGACAGGATTTCCATCCTTCCTGCAAGAGGAATTTAGCCCTTGCACTAGACTGCATTCATTTTAATACATAATCATCATTGAGAATTGATTTCTGGTTGTTTTATCTATAAATTAAGTCAAATTTTGTCATAATTTTATGAAATATTTCTAGAGTTTGATAGTTGCATCTATGGGAGAGAAGTCTAGAAATGCCTGTGAGTAAACATGCAAGCAAAGCTTTGCTTACTCAAAGCCTAAGTGAACTGATCAACATTTACTACACAAACAAGGCATTTAGCAGTTAATTTTTATCCCAATGATAAGGAAAAAAAGAGATATTTATCTTCCTTGCTCAAAATGAGGTGATATGTCCACATCAGAATCTGCATTTTCATTATTCTTTGGACCTAATTGAAACTTGATTTCAAAAATTACATGAATCGGTTCAGTTTATGGGATTCATTAAGCAGTTTGTAAGTGGTTTTTTTAGTGTTTCATGACAGTTGTTAATTGCATTTGATTAGAAGAACACAGTCACAGCAGGGCTGATGGATGGGTTCTCATCTGAGCAAATCTGGATTAATCTACAGCCCTAAGGCTGTGGTCCATAATATAATTGAAATAAAATTAAAAATAGAGACTGCTATTAAAATGGGATGTGTGTTATAGTGAAAGTTGTTTGCTATAATTTTGGCATCTTTTTCATTCTTTCAGAGCATCTCGTATAGCTCTTCAATTTAAATTATTTTTTCATAAATATAAAAAAAGTTTTTGCACTGGGAAATATTCCATCTGGAAGGTTTCCAAAAGAAAATATTTCTTTTGACATTTAAAAATCAAATTCTGAAACAGTTTTGAATTCCTACTAGATTTAGATAAGCTGTTTGATTAAAAAAACATCCAGAATTTCCACCTGCCAACAGTGTACTGAAAAATGCAGGACCTCATCGTAATTATTTAATTAACTATTGCTGAGGGTTTTTTCCCTCCTATGTGCTATGAAATAATACCATGATTTTGGCAGGCTTACAGCATCTGAGCCCATGTGGCTCTGCAGAAATGCACGGCAAGTAAGGAAGCAAATGAAGTCTCTTACATCTGTGCTACACAGATTTTTCTCTCAAATGGGAAGGAATGCCCAGCCTGCCAACCCCCCAAATTAAAATTAAACCCCCCAGGTAAATAGGTCAGCTCAGAACAGACCCTCCCCAGGGGTCCTGATCTCCTGTACATCTTCCTGAATGAGAGGATTTTCCCCTTGAGGTGCTTTGGGAAGGCAGCAGCCCAAAGGGCTGTGGGATGGGGGC
>QUSF01000015.1:11904535-11920006 GCA_003676055.1 Chloebia gouldiae
TATCCACAGCCACCCAGGGCTATCCACAGCCACCCAGGGCTATCCACGGCCACCCAGGGCTATCCACAGCCACCCAGGGATAACCACAACCACCCAGGGCTATCCACAGCCATCCAGGACTATCCACAGCCACCCAGGGCTATCCACAACCAGCCAGGGCTATCCACAGCCAGCCAGGGCTATCCACAGCCACCCAGGGTTATCCACAGCCAGGCAGGGCTATCCACAGCCACCCAGGGATAACCACAGCCAGCCAGGGCTATCCACAGCCACCCAGGGTTATCCACAGCCAGCCAGGAATATCCACGGCCACCCAGGGCTATCCACGGCCACCCAGGGCTATCCACAGCCACCCAGGGATAACCACAGCCAGCCAGGGATATTCACAGCCAGGCAGGGCTATCCACAGCCACCCAGGAATATCCACGGCCACCCAGGGCTATCCACGGCCACCCAGGGCTATCCACAGCCACCCAGGGCTATCCACAGCCACCCAGGGTTATCCACAGCCACCCAGGAATATCCACAGCCACCCAGGGCTATCCACAGCCACCCCCTTTCCCCCGGGGAGCTGGCAGGGGCTTCAGTGGCCTTTCAACAGCAGCAAAACCAGCAGCTCCTTGCTCTGCCTTTCCAGCACGTGGGAGGTGGCAGCTGGTGGATCCCTGCCCTGTGGGGGTACTGGGGATAATGGAGCTGCTTCCCTGATTAACTCTGGCAGGGCTGCTGAGTTAATTAGTGGGCAGATATAGGATACTAGGCATTACTAATTTGTCCACAGATGCAGCTTGGAGCTGAGTGGGTTTGGGATGAATTTCATCCCTGCTGTTAGTAAAAATAATTTTCAATATCTTGTTGTGAAATGTTTCAAATTCCTGTTTGGGCAGGAGATGCTTCTGCTGTTTCCACTGTGAGACCCCATCATGAGGTTCAGTCTACAGGAGATTTCAGTCCAGGATCTTCCTACATGGCTGCATTTCACATCCATCTGCCCCTGCTTGCTCATGTCTCGACTTGTGCCTTGCCCTTGACAGGCATGGTCATTCAGGTTTCATCTTCTCCCTAGGAAGGGGAAATCTTGCTTGCTCCAAGTGAGGGAGATCCAATTAGACATGAAAGGCTCCTGAGAGGTGCCTAGAAATAATTCATTTATTGTGGTTGCAGAAGGACTAGCTTGTTCTGACTGGTCATGTGTGGTTAAAACATAAAATGGCAGAGATCTCCCAGGATCCTCCCAGGAAGGACCCTCAGTCAAAGCCTTGAGTAATTTCACAGGTTTGCATGAACTCAGGGCATCCCTGTGAGAATTCCTGTCCTTGCAGCTGCAAAAGAGCCATAACCAAATGTTCATTACAACAGTGGCCATGGCATGATCTGTGCATCAGCAGCTCCATTTCCTGCTGGTTCCAGGTAGGCAAATGTTTTCTTTAGGAGTCTTCTGGAGACTGCAAGTGATTTGGATTTGGATATTGTGCCCCTGCTGCATCTGCTTTCATCAGATTCTTCTTCTATAGGACATCAGAGAGAGCATCTTGTGAGTGGATGATGGAAAATAGGTGGAGTAAAAAGGGAGAAAGGTTGAAAATGGAGTTACTTGTTAGTTACTCCTCAGTTACTCATCAGAGAGGAAGAATTTCCTTACTTTTTTTCCTCAGTGATTGCTGAGTCAAATGTGCATAGCACACTTTACCAAACAAGCCTATTCTGCACACCTATGCAGAGCATTTCTTGCTTGAAGATGGAGTCAATTACTGTGCATGTATTTACCCAGCCCAAGGAGCCTGCCAGGCTCCCATCTATATTTCATCAGCCTAACCCTCCCTGAGGCTTGCAGCACTTTGCTCTGCCTGCAGTGAAGGGCTCCTCCACTGCAAATGCAACAATGACTCAAGAGAAACACACAGACAGATGAAGTTCCCTGGATTTAACATCTCCTGGCAGCCTTGGCATTATCCCTGTAATGCTGGGTGGCATTTGGATGCTCTTTTCAGCAGCCAGGTACCACCTGATGTTTAATCTACCTGAAACTGGGCTGATGTAGAGAACAAGCTGCTCCTCACACACTGTGCAAGTTGGAAGCCAACAGCAGCACTGACTCCCTCCTGCTATGCTGTGGTGTCTTTTCCATCTTTAATTCATAGAAGGGTTAAAGAAAGGTCTCTTAAATTCTGACTGAGTGGTACAGCCAGTGCAGCCTCCCACTTACAGGTTACTGCCAGCAATTTGATTTTCAGCAACCCTGATGATGAGGTTTCCGTCTCTTCCCTGAAAATGCTGTCCTTCAGCCCCAGAAATGTTGCTGTCAAGAAGCTTTGTCTAATCTTCAGCATCAATTTGAGTTTCAGGCTTTGGCATCTGCTGCAAATGTCCCAACAGAGCTGGGTCCAGCTGGAGAGTCCCTTTGTACCACCCAGTGAATCCAATGGGTTCATGGAAAAGAGAAACTCCCCATCGCTCTTTGAAGAACATATTCCTTCCCTCTGGTCAAAGTATGTTCATCCAAAAATTTTATTCTCAAAAGAAAAGGGCTCTGTTCTGGACAAATAGAAATGTTTAAGAAGCAAATATTTCCCTTTGTCCATTTACACTGAAAAATACTGAAGCCACTGCGGAACTCTGAATGAGGAAAATACAGACAAATTTTCAAGAAATTTTCAAGAATTTTTCAAGAATAATTAGCATCTCTTTTTTTCATAGAAAACCTGTCTCTTTTTAATGCATTTTTCTACTTTATCAGCCTGATGAAACAAACAAGCAAGGTCTAGAAAACAGATTGATTTATTTAACGTTCAAAGTTATTCCCCTGATTTCTAGTAGATTCCCCAGTTTCTGGGCTCTCAGAATCAGGTGAAAGAAACAATGTCTGTTCCTCTCAGCAGGGCTGTATTTTTAGAAGAGAAGAGGTAAGGTGGTTAAGGTCTTCAAATAATACATGGGCTTTCCAATAGTGATCCCATTTTTTTTATTATTTTGATTTTACTTTAGGATTGATGGTCTTTGAACCTATCTGGGTCCATCTGTGATTTCTTTCCATTGCTTTTATTGTGGAAAGAATAAATGACACATTAGAGTTAAATCTTCAGTCACTGATAGTGCAGTTCACTTTTCTTGCAGTTGGGATCAAGACAAAGGAATAATTGTGTGTATCTGTGCAACGAAATCTCCAGCTCACATTGCTCTGGGATCCCAACACAGGTGATTTTATTGCAGTTAATACCCGCTGTAATTAGGAACCTAATTAAATACCTTCTGATCTTACCCCTCTCAGAGTTAAACAGCTCAGGGGGCTGATTCAGATTCTCCAACTCTCTCTTCACATGGTCTCCTACAGCAAAGCACAGGTGATTTTTAGCACCCTTTGAATAGAGACACTGCTCCAGCATTCCAGAGCTCAGGGGTGAACAAACCAGCAGCATGAGCCAATGTTGCTGGTAAGCTCCTAAAAAGTACATGGAATGTGTTAAAAATCTGAGCTAGGAAGGAGCCAGGGAGGGCAGGAAAGCTGGAAAAAGTGGCTGGAAAAAGTGGCCACGTTTGAGCAGAGAAAGTCAGCAGTGCTCAGCCATCTGTGGCAGCGCAGATTTGTCAGGTTAGAGTGGAAACCAGTCTGAGAAGGAGCTGCTGTGTGGCTGGGGGCAGGTGCTGAGGGTGCTGTGCAGAAGGATCAGCAGTTTTGCCTTCACTTGGCAGCCAGGGTTACTCTAGCAGAAGAAATGAGCCCTGTCCGTGAGCCAAGGGAGCTCTGTGCATGATGTCATGCTGCAGGGAAGCCCCTTGCTGCAGAGACCACAGTCAAGGCTTCCCTCCTGCAAAATGCCACACGTGGGAGAAGTGGAGAGAAAAGTCAGGCAAAACTTCCCTGCCTGTACCAGGGGCTCTGCGAGCTCAGACTGGCTTTTAGTCTGGCTGGGAGAGGTGGGAGCCCTAAATGAGACGAGCAGAAGTGGCTGCTGGTTTGTAGGAACAGCACTGGGGCAGCTTTGGGGTTGTATTGGCAAAAACCAGGGATGATTCTGGGCTCACAAAGCCTTGCTATGTTTGCAATCCACTGCAGTGAGTGGCACCACTGTGCTGTCACCCAGCTCTGACCACCAGGGAGTTCCCCACAGTTTGCAGCATTCAGAGGCAGCAACAGGTTGGGAACCCTCAGAGACAGACATTTTCTTTGTTTTCAGCAAGGGAGAAGAGTAACTTCAAAACTATTAGGGGGAGTTATTTCCCAGAGAAAATCCTGCCCATCTCACAATAAACTTCCATGGTACATTGCTTGCAGACAGCAAACCTCTGCTGTCTTCTCATCTCTGCACCAAACTCTGGTACCCCAAATTTACACTTTACAGGCACTGTGCAACTGGTGTTGAACAGAGACTTCCTACAGAACATTGGAGGGAGAGCTTAGATGAGGACAGCTGCACAGGGGACACTTAGCAAACAGCTAAAACTGTCACCTACGCTCTGTAGAGGACAGGCAGACCTTTTAGAACCAAATTTTAGGAGATAAGGACTTACTAAAAATTAAAAAAAAACCATGAGGGACCAAATGCCTTACCTGAAGGATGTTGTACCTGACTCAGATTAGTTTGGAGTATAGTGTGGCTTTTTATTGCTCTCTAATTGTGTGGAAAAAGGTTTTACCTGGGTCCTACAGGCATGAGGAACTCTGGACAGCAGCACATGTCCATGGGAAGCAGTGAGCACGGAACATCCATGTGTCACATACAGGTAGCTGTGGCTTGTGGCCCGTGGCTGCTTCCACTGAAGGCCATGGGCCAGTCCTGGAGAAAAGTCTGGGCACCAGCACCTCAAATCTTGGAGGTCTGGACAGAACCCAGCCCCAGTCATGGGTTATTGGTAACTGTGAAAGCAGCCACTACGTCCAGCCCTCAGCTTCTCTGCGGGGAATTGAGAAACTTGTTTTATTTGGAAATAACAGACCCACCCACAGAGCAGTTTGACAACCCATCTCATCCCAATCCCAGCAGTAAACCCATTTACTGTGGAACAGAGGCAGGTGGTGCTTGGCCCCCTTCCAGCACGGAGCTTAAAACACAACAGGCATGTCAATGCCTTCAGCTCTGTGCCCATCTCTAGATCTGTTTGAGGTTTTCAGGTGTGCAGGGGCTGTGGAGACTCAGAACTGTCCTCGTTCCATAATCATTACCTGGATTCTTCATATCTGGAAAAGCTGATGAGGGAATTCAGTGCTCAGGCAAAGCACCAACTCCATAGGCCTCATCTACAGCACCAACGCACCAACACCCCTGATCTACAGCACCAACACACCAACAGACCTCATCTACAGCACCAACACACCAACAGACCTCATCTACAGCACAAACACACCAACACACCTCATCTACACCACAAACACACCAACACCCCGATCTACAGCACCAACACACCACTTTAACCAAGCAACAGCATTTTGGATGCCCTTGTCCAGTGGAGGTGCAACATTATCTACCTCTGTTCCCAAGTATCCCACAGCATATTTGGAAAGTAGAAAGTACTGAATCCCATTCCAAAATGGGAAATAGAGATGGCAGTCACATAGAGCCCTACAAGAATTCTGTTTCAGAGAAATAATTTTCTATATAAAATGTCCAGAATGGATGTTAATCATGGGTCCAGGATGGTCTCCTACCATCAGTTCCCTGCAAGGATCTCATGCAAGCAAGAGGGGGACTGGTCATCTCTTGCCCCTCCTGCCTGGCTTGTAGTGACAGGATCTGTTCCTGCAGGCTTGGCACTGTGGGTTTCTGCGCTCTGGCTGCTTATTCCTGGGCAACCAGAAAGATTTTGCAGCCATCAGACTTTATATTCATCACTAAAGTGCCATCACAAAGCAGCTTTTTGCCTATCCAGTCTGGGTTAGCTGCAAGGCTTGATATCCCCCTGCTGTCTGTCAGCCTTTCCCTGGCTCCCTGACAGGGAAGTGTGAGGTTACACTTTGATAAATAACTTCTGATCATCACTTCCTTGCCACTTTCTTCACCTGGGATATTCTATCCTTTTTCCCCTGAAGAGGCACTAACACTATCTGCCTTGAAGTATTTGTTATCCCCTTGAAATTTGCCAGCCAGTCCCCCCAGGCTTGTCATCTGGAGGACACCTGCTCTCACACTCCACTTCTTCCTGCCTTCTCCCATATATCATCCAGGATTCCTGCTTCCAGACAAATCTTGAATTTATTTTGTCTTTACTCCAGGTGTGATAGACTGTAATTCTCTATTCCCTGTGGGGAGAGAAGCCGTTTACTGAGATATCTTCTGGTGTCATTTCTGTGTCAATAGTCCCAGTGTAGCAGGTAAAGGGAAAAACATTCCACAGCCTTCCTATTACTGCTACCCAGGACTGGCAGCCCAGGGAAATATCTAGTTTGGGATGCCCTCTCTGACAATTGGCACCAGCAAATATGTCCAAGAAAACTTCTTGGTGGATACTTACAGATCAACCTAGACAGAGTGAAGTTCTCTTGATGTTTGTCTCATATCTTGAAGATCTTATTTCTCCCAGTAGAAAAAAAAAAGTTGTAGAAAAAGAAACTCAGATGAAACTGATCCTCTTTCCTTCAAATACATCCAATCCCTGCTCTTTAATGCTTCCAAGACCTTGTCTTTTATTCTCAGGAGCCCCATGGGTTAGTGTGTAAGTAGGAATTTCCTTGTGCAAGATTTTAACCTCTTGCCTTTCAAATTTCTTTAATGTCCCTTTGTCTCCTATTATGAGACTGCAAGTCCATCTCATTTACATTTTGAGGACAAAGAGACTGATTTTTTTTCTCCATTGCAAGAGACATTTTCCCTGTCTCAAAACATGCTTGGAAACGGAGCCCACCCAGAAGGCAAGGAGGGCAGACACTGCATGGAGGCCCCTCAGAAGCTGCTGCCTTGTTGTGCCCCCCTTCCAGCCAGCACAGGTCTTGGGTGTGTGCTAATCTGGCAGCCTCTTGGCCACCAGACCCATCTGAGTGAGTGGCTTCTCTCAGTCCTGACAAGGAGCCTTGCAGGAGCTGACTTGGGGCTGAAGGGAGGAGTGAAAGCAGAGCTCTGTGCTGGGGCACAGGACATGGCCTCTGCAGCCTGGCGGGGAGGACCAGCATGGCACTAGGAGCAAGGGTGACAACGCATTTCAGGCTGCACCACCTGCAGCTGCTGCCAAATTCAGGAGCTCCCCTGTGAAGCCTGGGAAAGCAGGGGCAAGAGGAAAGCCATGCTCCCTTCTCCCATGCATCTGCTCCTTGGAGGCCAGGGGGGCACTTGGAACCCAAATCCTGGCAGCCAGTCCCTGACATGCTTTTCAAGAGCAGCTCTTTGAGGCCTGTTGTGCCTGCCTCTGCAGCACACAGAGCTTGGCCAGCTCTCCTGGGGCTCTGGACTATCAAAATGACAGTCAAAAGGACAGGCAGCCAAAGCATCCCTGAGGAGCCTGGCGAGGTTTGGTCTCAGCATGTCAGGATGTGGACTGGAAGCTGGGTAATGACACAGTGACAGATGAAATGCTCAGCTGGGGCCAAATGCAGATGCTCATCTCAGTCCCTCAGCTCTCCTGCTGACACCAAGAGCTGTGCTCCAGCTGAGGTGTGGAGAGGGCTGAGGGAAAAGCTGCCTGGATACCAAAGGAGATTTTGCAAGCAGGCTCAGGGCAAGTGGAGACCAGCCAATATGTACATGAGGCCAGTCCCAGACTCCCAGCAGGAAGGAAGATGATGATGGTCCTTGCTGCTTAAATTTTGCTGAAAGCCATAATCTCCACTAAACTCACTTCCAGGGAGTCCACAGCTGGCATTTCTGCTGTACAGCTCCTTGAGCTGGGTCAAAGAGTCTGGGTTTTGGGAGGGATGCCCCTCACTTTAGTATCTGCAGGGACCAGAGACAATGGGAGCAGGTGAAAAGATACCTGCCCCCCACCTCTGAAAGCCAGAATGTCTCCTTTACATGGGATGCTCAAGCTTCAGGATCTCTCTCAGTTTCCTTCTCAGTTTTAGGGACTCTGATGACTCTTAGATGTCTTCTCTGGCTGGGGCTGAAATGAGAGGAACAGAAGTAGAGCTATGAAACATGCTGCAAATATTCTTGATTCTGATCAGAAACAGTACACTGAAGGTTATTCACAGGAGAATGTGTCCTTGTGAGCATAATTTCAACATCACAGTGGTCTTGGCAAGGACAATCTGAAGTCCAGAAGGGTGAACTTTTGAGCTCTTCACCAGTGGCTACAAGATTCTCTTTGCAGATATGTCTGTGTTTTCCCTACACAATCTCTGACGGGTAGAGAAAACAAGATATTACAGCTATTTTGCAGGCAAAGAACTAAACCTAAAGGTAACTAAATACCTTGCCTTAGGTTAATTGAGCCATTTGTGGCATTAGAGAAAACTGTACAGACTTCTTCATGTCGCCCAAGTCACAAAGCTCTCTCTCTAATCAAACCTGTCCGAGTCCTAAAAATATCTGCATAGGCATGTAATTTTCAAATTTTTTTTTACTCTTCTCATATTTTATAGAGAAATTCCAGGTAGAATATAGGCAGAAGTTGCCTGAATTCAACCCTCCTGGCATAAATTCCCCTGATGGCAGTCTGATTTTAACTCCCATCTGTACTGTCGCGCCCCTACCCACAGGCATGAGTCACACTGAGCAATAAATAACAGCTAAATCCTTCTTCTGCCTCGACAGGTGATGCTGAGGATTTTCTCTCTGCGTACACACGGGGTATAGTGCTACAGCCTGATGATGTATTGTGGCTATTAGTTTGGGGAGATGAAGCTTTTTCATCATTAATGTCCAACCTGAATGCAGGAATTTATTTGTGTGTTTGGGAAGCACATGCAGAACCTTCTCACTGCCATGAAATGCTGAATGTAACAGGGGTTTTTTGGTTTGTTTTTCTTCTTTTTACTGGCTCAAGGCAGCATTAGTTTCTGAGACTGTTAAGCCTTTTTCTCTCCCTCCCTTTCTGGGCTTCACCATCCCCTGTCTTGTCCTGCCTCCTTTTCTATATCTCCTGTTCTGCTTTCTCTCATTCTTTGGCTCCTGTAGTATCTTGTCCTTGTTTCAGTTTTTTCCTCCTTTCCTTCTCTATTGCACAGAGGCATAAACATCATTTCAGAAGACTGTGAGACAGCAAATGCCCCATGCACAGCTGAAAGGCACATGACTTTGGGTTGTCAGAATATCAGCCAAGCTTAAGGCTCTGTGTAAATCAGCTCCTCTTGCAAAGACCTGTCCTAAAGGCTCCTGCAGGAACAAGAAAGGAATGAGAGAGGCTTAGGAAAAACCACTGCCAGGCAATCCAATTTTCCAAAATGTTAAGGGGCCCATTTCACATGCTCAAATTATCAATTCTCCTCTTCTGCAAGTGAAAAAATACTGCTGGGTGTTCTTTTGAGTCAAAATCTTTCATGAGTATAAAAACATAAGTATAAATGTGGAGTTGCTATGTGTAAGGTTGTTGGTAAGTCAATGCCAACATATTTCAGGCCCTATGGCAATTTTTTCTGACTTTCTTCAAGATGCTGATTTCAAAAGCAGGTTCTTCAAAGATCTGAGAATCTGAGATATTCAAGGTACAGCTCAGACAGGCTTTTCAAATTGTCTCCTTACGGAAGAAGACATCACTCTGTGGGTATGTTTTGTTTGTTCTGCAGTGATACATGTGGGGCACATAGTGAATCTGATAGCTAGATAATCAAATCTGTTGAATGATCATGGCTGCTGCAAGGTTCAGATCTCCTCAGCAGTGTCTCATATTAAAAAAAAAAAAAAAGGTTAAACTAATCAAAATGGCTTGAACATGAATGGAGCAAAAGCAATTGCTCCAGTATTTTCCCTGCCACTTAACCTTGAAAAGAGTCTTTAAATTTGCTTCTGCTTGCACTTGTATTTCTCCACGGGCAAGGTGCATAATGAACAGTACATTTGCAATTTTGAAAGCCCTTGAGGCCACAATACAATTGTTTTGGAGGTCTTATGCAGAACAGAAAGAAGCTGGATTTGGTTTTAGAACCACCCTTTTTATCTGATCTCATAATAACTGAGCCCTTTTAGCCTTGATCATTGGGCAGCCCCGAAGGGAAACACAGGGATCAAATCTATTAAAGGGCACGATGGAAGCATAAGGTTGGTTGTGTCTGTGACAGGCTACAGGGGATTTCTGGGAACAGGAGAGAATTCTGGCATGGCCACTGCATTTGTACACTTCACTGGGGCTGGTGAGCAGCTGTCTGAGACTGATGCCTGAGCATCCTGGGCTGGGAAAGAGCTGTTCCTGATGGCAGGAGTGGTTTCCAGCCTGTGGAAATGTCTCTGCTAGAGCTCTTTCTCAACACACTCCAATGCCACAGAAAACAGGAGATAACAACCCTGCAAAGGCTGCTGTGAGGTGCAATAAATTATTTTGTCTCCAGGGGCGGGGAGGTTGGTTGGTTCCCCAGCAATGGGAAGGTGATCATGGGCAATAACTGATGGGTTTTTATCAGAACCTGAAACACCAAAGTCACCTCCTGTCCAAGACTGGGGATGAGAGGGACCCTGGCCACAGCAGAGTGGGAGCACTGGGCAAAGGGTCATTTTGTGGCACAACACTCTGAAGAGCTGCATGGATCCAAAGGAAAGGGGGAGCAAGGCAGAAAGGAGGAAAGGACAAGAGCATGGAGTGCTGGGGGCAAACAGACACAGCAGACCTCAAGGCTGCTCTGAGAAGTAGAGGCAGGAAAAAGAAGGAAAGGGATATTTAACAAGGATACTTGCTCAAATAAAATCCCTCCTGAAAGAAAGCAGTACTTAGAAATCACTCAGGGTTTTTCTGCTTTCATGCCTCTGTCACTGGAGCAAATCTATTCATCACAGCCATGTATTAATGAATTAGTTAATTAAGCAGCTCATTATTTAATAACTCAGGTTGCAAGTGTGATGAAATAGAAATCCCCTTTGTAGCCAGAGGCACATCTTTGCCAATAAGCTAAGCAGTTTATAGTTAATCAGGGATGTTTGCTGTCTGACACAGGCAGAATCTGCTGAATTGCAAGCAGTTTCCTTCCAAGGTTATTGCTTACAGTCCTCTCTGGGAGCTTGTCAGGGCCTCCAAGCCCAGTCAGGTTAAACCTAATAAGCTGTCCAAGGGCAAACACACGTAGAAATGCTCAAATTCATGAAAGGGCACCAGGGCACTGTTGTTTCTGAATAAACATCCAATTTGCTATTGGTTTACTCTGCCAGGTGCAATGCTGATAGAGAGGCTGGTTTATTAATAAGCAGTAAAACCTCAAAGATTCTATCTCATTATGATATTTAAATAGACAAGGAAATAGAAACATGTGCTGTTTGTTTGGCTCTGATATTGCTCCCCCAGCTGATTTGGGGGAAGCTCCTTTATTTGCATCTACATTGGGACACCTCTGAGTATTACCTGATGTCCAGGTTGGGGTTTGTGCTTCAGCTCCACATGAAGGAAAATGTTTGTGGGGCAGCAAAGCTCACCTTTATCTTGGTCATCATTTGGAGGATAGCTTTGAAAATGAGAATAAATCCTTACCTTGCTTGTCCACAGGGTCCATGGAATATGGGGGACAGCACACAGCATTTCCATTTCCATGCTCAGACACTGTTTTAGTCTCTCTCTGCCTCAAGTCATGATGTGCAAAACAAACCTGAGAATTTTTCCCAGCCTTTGATGGGACTTGGGAGCGCTGTAGGCTGCTTAGGTGCTGTGGTAATGGGAGATGAGGAGAAGAGGAAATAGATATCTAGAAGAAGTTTAGAGACCATGAGTAATTTCTCAGCTAAAAAATTGTTAAACTCAGTAAAATGGCCAAATTCCACCTCAGGCATATGCATTTCTACGTTTTCTTTAGGTAAATTATCATTTTTACAAGACTCTGGCACATAAAAGCAGGCACTCCTCTCCCACCAGCCCTCCTGCTGTGATTCTCCTCCATCCTCCATGGTTTTGTTCTTTTCCCCTTCACCACCTCCCTTCTGACTAAGCTCTCGGCTGTGACTTCTCCCTCGTTTGCTCCTTGAAGTGAGTCTGCTCATTATTTATTAGCTCCCATACTCTTACACCATCTGTCTCAACTCATTATCCATATTCAGCTTGTCAAATTGACCTTTTATGGCCTTTCTCTGGAATCCTAATGTGTACTCTGTCCCTCCTTATATAGATATCTGTTGCTAAGCCATTGCTTTCCAACTCCTACTGTTAAACACTCCTCTCTGTATCTATCTCATGAACACCCAACTTGCTAGTCTGTGCCCCTAACTTCAGAAAAGCTGTTTATTCTGCTTGACTGATGCTTGTTCCTTGTTTCATCTGCTGCAAGTTTGCTGTGCCAGCTTGCTGTAGCACATACTGTCTTAGATATGACCTTTAAAGCATCTGCACCAACACAGTATCAGACTTTAGGGTATAATCTCCTCCTAACAGTCTGGGGGACTTTCTGTCCCTTAGTTCATAACATAACATAGTGGATTACAAGCTGAATTCAGCCCACAGACACTTTGCTGTGAGTCACCACCACCACCACCACATAAGGCAATGGCATTTTAGTGTGCAATTTGCTGGAAACCAGAAATCTCCCCCAGTGGGATGGATGAGAATAAAAAAAAAAAATATATAAAGGCATTGGAGCAGTGCAGCCAGATTCTTACTCAGCATAAATCAGGTCAGTTCAATCATACTACTGAACTATTTGTGTTCATACCCCATCCCTCTCTGCTTCCAAATCCAAGGGCTACTCTAAATGCTTCAGCTTCAAAGGTAATAGTTTCTCCTCACAGAACATTGTGTAATGCAGGACTGTAGGATCAAATAATGCAATAAGTATTTTCTCCTGGTGGAACAAACATACACAGTGTGCACCTGCCCAGGAATGTGTAAAACCCACCACAGATCAATAGAGATTATCTAGAAACTGTAGGAGAACTTCAATAAACTCTGTAGCAGAGAATTTTGAACTAAAATGCTTTTTCTAAATAATTAATCAGGGCTGCTGGTAACACACTAAATACTCCAGCTCAAGTTTCCCTGCATTCTGCAGGGAAGAATGTATCTGCAACAGTCTTTTCCAACTTACAGTGTGGGAGCAGTGAATAAATGAGTCCTGTCCCACAGACCCTGGCAGCATCTTTGAGCAAATGAATGATTTTTACACAGAGGACTTTTACCCTACCTGTCCTACCTGTGCTGTAAGGGGAGCAATCAGCAGGTGCCATCTGTACTACTGAAAGTCAGTTGTTTGAACCAGATGATTTCAAGTCAATGACTTTCAAATATTTTGCTCTGCTTTACAGAATCTGTGGCACAGATAGCTTGCTTAACAAGACCCGTGGAGAGTTTTTGAACCTATGCTACGTATCAAAAATTTTCTTAATAATAAAAAAAAGTTTCAGGAGAAACTAGTTTTCTCCTTAGTTTTCACTTAATACAGTGCTTTCCTCTGAAGCTGCAACAAAAGGCACCTCTTTTTCCACAGTTCAAAGCAAATTCTTTTAAAAGGTAGGCTGTGCTACAGACTTTGATTTTTAAATCTCTTGCTGCCAAGACCCAGTTAGCCTCCTGTGCTTGCAGCCACGGTTGATTGTTGTAGCCATTAACACATTATTTTACACCTGAAAAACATATATTGATATGCCCTTCCATGTAATTTTGTTGTCTTTGATGGCAAAGCAGCTCCTTTTTGCTTCCAGCTACCATGTCACTGAGTAAGAAAACTAAACTCATATACCCTCCTTGATTATGCCTAAACCCATATCCTTTCCTTGATTATCTTTTTCCTCTGGAACAAGAGCAGAAAAGAGACCTCAGAAATTATACTGGATCTGATATTGCTCCTGTTGCAATGGGTTTTCACCCTGGGTCTGTGATACAGTCCTCTCCAAGAATGCTTGATGACCATGGTTTCTTTTGGACATAAATTGCAGACAAGTTTTATTTCCAATCTTGTGAGACTGGAGGGGAATCAGAATGGAATACTTTTCCTAGTGATACATATAGTGTTCCTTTACCTGTCCAGAATCCCACAGAACTTTGCATCCCAAGGGCTGATCTGTATTTTGAAAAAAAGAGACCAGGTCATCAGGTGATTAAATCCCCATGATTCACTGGCCAGTGTTCAGATCTGAGAAGATCCTCCTGGAAATTCCCCAGGGACCCACTGCTGTTCACCACCATTGATTAGGGTATTTGATGGAAAGGCAAAGGAAGGAAAATGACAGCTCAAGACCTGCAAGAGATGTGATCTATTTTGATACAATCATCCCCTAAATTAATGTTCAGTCATTTGTGTGGTTTGGGTTGGGTTGTTTTGAGTGATGTCTGTCACAGCCAGCTTCTTCCAAAAGTGTTTCAGAGTCCTGTGCTCTGAGACTTTTCTCCTTTTATTTTGTCAGTGAAAGAGAAATGCCAAAAGTCAAACAAGAATTAATAAGGCTTAGGGCTGATCTCTAACAGAGATGGCACCAGATGCATTTATAATCCTTGGATATGAAGGCAAGAGCTACTGTTATTACAACACTTTTTTTCCACAGTTTGTGGATCAGTAATATATCAGGGCTTCCATCTTTCCCTGGAATTTCCTCCTTTTTTCTGAGCATAGTTTGCACCATTAATCCCCCTTCTTGCTCCTTGACTTCCAATTTCACTTGGTTTCTACCTTTTTGCACTCAAACCCCCTCATTTCCTTTTTCTGCCTTCTCTCACATATAAATTCTCTTCAGATCCTGCTGCTTTTCCCTCTGCAGGATCCTTGCCAAGAACCCAGCCTTGCCATCTGTCCAGGAGAATGATGATATTGCTCAGCTCTCTTCTGGATGTTGAATTGTGTGGCTGTAGCAGCAATTTTAATGTTAGAAAAAAAAAAAAAAAAAACCAAAAAAAGAAAAAAAAAAAAAACAAAGGAAAAAAATGAACCCCCCCCCCAAAAAAAAAAACCAAAACAAAACAAGAAACCAACAAAAAAAAAATCTTAACCCTGTAGAAGAAAAACACTTTTCTGCCTCACAGAGGTCAGATACTTTTAGTCATATGCATATAAATAGCAGGATTACTTTTCCTATATCATATTTCTCCATATTGTCTTCTTAAAGGTGCACCTGAGACAATTTTGCATCCATGAGAGCATAATCAGAGCTCCTGTTACAATTTTTGTTGGTAAAAACATGCTGTTTTTCCAAATCTGAATTATTTAGGGGGAAAAAAAATCAGTTTTAATGAATGCTTCTAATAAAAAATGGATCAAGCAGTTGACAGGACGGCATTTCTTTAATGAAATATTTTTTTCAGTTTGAAACAAATCTCCATGCACCTCTTTTTTTTTAATTTTATGCCAACAAAAAGGGCAACTTTCTAGAGTATAAGATGAAGAATTTATAATGCACCTGATGTGAAAGCATTTTTGTTGTGAATTATGGGGTTGTAGTCTAATTTATTATTATTATTATTATTATTATTATTATTATTATTATTATTATT
>QUSF01000015.1:11920016-11956098 GCA_003676055.1 Chloebia gouldiae
ATTATTATTATTATTATTATTATTATTATTTATTATTATTATTATTACTACTACTACTACTAGTTGGAAATAGGAAAGTTTTCAAAGTTCTCCTGAGGTAAAATAGCATTTTTCTTAGTTAAAAAAAAAAAATTAAAATGCTAGACTGCACGACTTCATTGAAAACCTGACAAAGACCTGAAAGCACTTTTCTTGACAGCTCCTCAGCTGTGCAGCTGGGAGCACAGAGACCTCTTTCCCCCAAATTCTGGTGTATTTAAGGTTTAAGGTTTTGGGGACATAGGTTGCCCATGTGTTCATATATTCATGTAACCACAGCTGTGAGGGATCTGCAATTCCCACCAGAGGAAAGCTGGGCTGTCCTGATGTGGGGCCTGGAGGGACACAGAGGTGCCAAGAAGCCAAGGGACAGAGCCCAGGATGCTCAGCCTGCAACACTTCATCCAGCAGCTCAGTGAGCACTCATTGCTACAGTGCTCAGCCTGCCTGATAATATTGGTGTCACTGCTGGATTTCAGCATCCTAAAATCCAGGATGCTGCTCCCCTGGGAGCTGTGATTTGTTAGGCACCTCCAAAATCTCTCCTTTCATGTGTACAAGCAGATCCATTAATTGCAACCTGACTTAGAATCCGAGATTGGAACTTCACAGAAACCTATCTACATAATCATCTTTCTCCTCTCAGTGAGGAAAATTCCTTCTCAGAAATTTTTTACAGTCAGCTTTGTGACTGCAGAATGTCCTTATGGTCACTGTAGGATCTGGGCACCTTCCCATTGCTGTCAGCAGAAAGCAGCTCTGGGGGTGAGGATGTTCTGCAGGAGGAGTCGTCCTTCAGGCAGAATATTAAAGTGCTCTGCCATCTGTTTTACAGGGATTATTCTGGTGAATGCTAAAAATCCCTTGAAAGCATTTTTATGGTGTCCCTGTCATTCTCCTTCTCCTCAGTGTTGGAATAACCTCTCCCTCCTGCTGTTGATTTTGAGTCTTCTCCCTTTCTGAGCAAGCAGAAAGGTTCTGGGTGGCAGCTCCCAGCCTTGGCTCTCTTTCTCTCCCTGCTGGATCCACACCATGGATGTGAATTATGCATTTATGTGTCTGCACCCACAGCTCATGCTCCCACAAAGCAACATCCTCACTCTCCTTGCTTTTCCAGAAACTCCATCAGGCCCCAAGGTGCAATATTTCATAAGAAAACCCTTCTTTTATCTATCCTGTTCACTAATTTGACAAGATTTCTGTCCTCTGATAGAGCTCAGCTCTCTGACAAGCCCTGGGCTCTCTTCATTTAGTACCAGGTGCAGGAAAATCACCCTTTTCTGCATCCCCTCCAAGCTCTGCTGCCCTCCAGCCCTCAGTTTATCACCTCAGCATGCCAGACTTACCTGTAGGCCCTCTCAGAGAGGCAAATGCAGGTGTTGATCTGCTTTTTTTAAACATCCCTTCTCCTAGAGTAGATACCTTTTCTATTATGAGGATATCCAAGACTTTAGGTTCCAATTTTAAGCTGCAGAGCTCAAATGACTGAATTCCTAGCTAAGTATGCAACATCTGAGCTAACTAAAGAGCTGAAGGGTACAAGAAATCTGCAAGGTGCATATAAAGAAATGAGGATAGGATCTGAATTCTGATGTATTCCAGGTTTCTGTGTCCAACACAGTTTAATGGGCTGTTTTGGGGAGACCCAGAATGAAGCTTTCCTGCCTCTGCCTTCTTGCCCCTGCAGACTCTGCCTTATGGAGCCTGACATTTGTTGTGTCTTTAAACCTCACTTGTATGTCTCAGAAAGGGAACTGGCAGTTTAAAATGGCCAAGTGTTGTAATTAGAATAATTTAGATTGGAAAAGAACTGTAAGATCATTAAGTCCAGACCCAGCAGTGCCAAGCCCACCACTAAAGCATGTCCCCAAATGCCACATCTACTTGCCTGCTAAATACCTGCAGGGGTGGTGACTCCACCACTGCCCTGGGCAGAGTGTTCCAATGCTTGACAACCCTTTTGATGATGCAATTTTACTAATATCCTGTCTGAAACTTCCCTGGCACAACTTGAGGCTGTTTCCTGTTGTGCTGTTATCTGGGAGAAGAGACTGACACCCACCCTGCTACAATAGGCTTGGTGAGATGTGTATATTTGTCTCAAGCCTCATGCATCACTGTGAAGGGTAATTATAGCAACCCAAGCCTCCCATCTTTATGACACATCATGATTTCGCATCTAAATGCTAAATGGAGCTGTTAATGAGTGAGTGCAGCTCGGCTTGAGTGAAAGGGTGTTAAAGAATCAGGTCTGGAGTGAATCAGCCTGTGCATATGTGGCAAAGAGAGAAAACAAGTGGTGTGAAATATAGAAAGTGTAGCATTCTCAAGTTATAGCCTGCTTCTCTGCACTGCCTCTTCTCCTAAGGTGATCCCAGAAAATATCCATCCTACAAAGTGAATGGGAAACCATCACTATTTTTTGCCATGACCTTTTCTCTGAATTACTTGTTCTTCCCCATACAGGTGACTCTCACTGGTCTGTGAGACTCATCAGCTCATGTCATTATTTCTTAGGCTGCCCAAGATGTGATTCCACCTGGTAAATGCCAGACTTTGTGTGTCAGTGAAAGAGCACGGATGCTTCAATAGGTCTTTTCTAAGTTTGTGATCTTTGGTCCTGTTGTGGGAGGCAAAGAGCCCACCTTTAAGCCTCAGCAGCTTTTAAATTGAGAACAAAAAGATTTCCAGCACTTGATCTTTAAGAACATACTTTTACCTTTTGAATAGAGAGATAAGGTCTGTGGAGACTCAGAGTCTGATCAGTTCTGCTATTGATCATTAGTGTTATTGTTACTTTGTTTCCTAGAACGAGTTTTCAATTCAGTTCTGTGGCAACCAGAAAGGGACAAACACAGTGAGGTCACTGCGCTTCCTGCTCCAATATTTGAGGTTGTTTTGAAGCATGACCTGCCAGCAGATGATTCTTAAAGATTTCCAAAGAAAGGCCTAATGTTCTTTTGCACATATTGTTCTTTTGTTTTTTCTCTTTAAATAAAAGGCTCCTTCCCTGCTTTTCAAAAGAAAATATGTCTCTGTGGAACTACATTTTACTGCCTTGTAGAACACTATGTTCAGTCATGACACAAATCTTTGTGTAATCAAGGAAGTTACTTCAGGACTGGGAGAGAGTTCTGTCTCAAAAGTAATTTTGGACTTTTTTAACCATTAAAGGTAACACTCCAGCAGTGAAACAAGAGCTGTAGAACTCATTTTAGTGCTTCTGATGGCTGTCAGATGTATTAACTAACCTGCACATTAACAGCTCTGGTGCCTATGCAAATACTTCTCTTTACCCCTCCCTGCACTGTTGACTCCTGATCATTATAACCTGATCAGAATGCATTTGGTATTTTTAATTTTTTTTTCTATTCCTGTATTGATCACTCTTCTTGAGCCCTGGAAGAATGCCTTGTTGCCTTTTTCACTTGATGCAAAATGTGTGGTGTGATTCAGCATAAAGAAAAGGAAGAGGAAACACATTGAATGTAGTGACAAACAGCAGAGAAAAGGAAGATGTTCTGGCAGGTTCTGCAGAGGCTGTGTTGTAATTATGGGCCACAAATATACAGGTAGATAAACAAAAGGGCAGAGGAAGCTTTTATGAAGTTCCTTGGAGCAGTTCCATGAACAGCACAGTCAAGGCATGGCCATTAATCCATGCAGAGAGGTCAGGCCTCTGCTCCTTCCTTACCCTGAGCATTTGGGCTGCCAGAAAATCACAGCATTTACAGCAGGAGTGATGCCCCTCTTAGCATTTTATTATAGAGAGTGCTACTGAATTTGTCCTCTGAAGTCATTTTAGCTGCATATAGCACTGTTATTTACAGTGTGTGCATTTGCATGCTCTTCTATAGGTCAACTGACTGTGTAGGTAACAACACCCACACATCCTCAGGCTTGTGCCTGCCCATGTCAATCCATACCTCATTTACACTTTATTTAGGCAAGTAGCTTAAAGCAAAGTCCACGTTCTGTGCATGCCTACGCTGTGCTGGCTGCTCTGGTGTGACTCCACTCCCTTTCCCATGTGCTTCTCCTTCCAAGCTGTGTCTGCAGCTGTGTGAGGCAGGGGAACACTGCAGAGCCAGCTGGCTGGAAACTGCCTAGAAAATAATGGAAATCAGGTGTCCAGAAGGAGTATGTGTTTAGATGTGTCTTGACTTCCCTTTCCCTGCAGACAGCAATGATTTTGTATTAGCTTTGCTTTTTTGCTCTCTGTGAAAATCATTCCCTGTTGATGTTTAGATATGGGGAGAACAGAGCTTGGTGTGACTTTTGGTGACTTGGCAGACTCTGCATGCCAGTTGTGCATCTGGGATACAGATGGAGAGACACTAGGGAAAAGAAGAAGCCAGTAAATAAAATTAATGTGGGGATCTGGATGAAAAAGAAAACCAAGATCATATTTTGTCTCATTGTGACACTAGGCAGTTGTAGGAACCAGGGATGAGTGTACTCTGAGGAGATAGATGGAAACATTTTTAGCAACATGAGTGCTCTGTTCCAGCAACCCAGCCCAGTGCTGTTCTGCTCTCTGTGGAAAGCAGGACCACATATGGGAGGCAGGACTTCCAGGAATCACAGAAATTGGGACCACATGGTACTCCACATTCTACTTTGCATTCCCACTGAACTTGGTACATTTTAATGCTCTGGTTTTTTCTGAGGCTTTGGGTTTTGATGATGCAAAAACATTCCTCTGTTGCCATTGCCATATTTTTTCAAAGGAAAAGCACGTCTTCAAAATGTTGGGCATTAAACTCAGTGCATGTGTGCCTGCAAGCTTACTGCTGTCTCATTGCTATTGTTTCCTCTTTCTCAGGACATGACCTTCAGCACCACAATGAATCAGGAAAAACCTGTCAAGTCCTCCTAGCTCCCCAGCTGTGCAATTTGCTGTTCCCTCGCTGTTCCCCAGCAGCAGCTTTTCTCTCCCAAAGCACAGAAGCCAGCAAGTCACAAATGACAGCTGAATAGTGAAGCATTACCAAAAGCTGCGTGAGACTCTGTCAAAGAGAACCTTTACATATAATTCTCCTTCTGAGCCTGGGAAGCTCCCATCACTTCCAAAGAACGGAGAGAAGATATGTTCAAGTAACCAACACCACAAATTGCACAAATCCATACCCATTTTAGAATATCTACACCGTGACCTACAGCATTTAGAACTCTCCGTTCAGAATGGATGATGGATACAGAAACACAAACCAGGTCTCAGATGACTACAGGTACCAGGATGGCAACTACGACGCACCCAATGACGGCTACTACCGGGGCGGGGATGAGCCCGCGCAGGACGAGGATGCCCAGAGTGATGTCACAGAAGGCCACGATGAGGATGATGAGGTCTATGAGGGGGAGTACCAAGGGATCCCACACCCAGATGACATTAAAGAGAAGCAGAAGAAGCGAGCCCCTGCCATGGATGATGAGTACAGAGACCGTGCTGACCTTATGGCTGAGAGGATGGAGGATGAGGAGCAACTTGCCCACCAGTATGAGAACATCATTGAGGAGTGTGGCCACGGACGCTTCCAGTGGACTCTCTTCTTTGTTTTAGGGTTGGCACTGATGGCAGATGGGGTGGAAGTGTTTGTGGTTGGATTTGTTCTTCCCAGTGCTGAGAAGGATATGTGCTTGTCCAGTTCCAACAAAGGGATGCTGGGTAAGTGCCACTGGCAAACAGCTCTACTATTGCAACGAGAAGCAGCTGGGACACCTTTTTCTAGTCACCAGCTGATTTCAGGATCTTCTGGTGACTTTATTCTTGTGTTGTGTGTCATGCATAGTCATGCCTGGGTAGATCTGACTCAGGAGGGGTTCACATGCTGGTGGGCAGCAAATTGTACCAGAATGTGCTGTGGCCCCAGTGCCAGTCTGGTCAGTGTGGGCTGGATCTGGGCAAGGCAGCTCAAAGTCTGCAGGTCCACAGGGCAAAACTCCAAGGGGTGTTCAAGGATAAATAAGTGAAAAGTTAAAGGTGAATCTAGTGACTCAAAATTCAAAGCTGTTAGAAACTACAGGTTTCCCTTTTCTTCATCCCAAAGTCCCAACAGGCAAATCAACTGTGCAGTCGGTTCCTTCTGCCTGCTAACTTCTCAGTATGCTCATATGTCCTGGATCAGATGTAGTCAATAGAGATTTCTTTTTAGGTCTGTGGAATGCAATTAAAGTGCAGCATGAAGATTAAAGCTGAGGCTACTGGCAACATCCCTTTTGCATCACTACCGACATCTCCCAGGGGTCAAAATGCAAGGCTTAGTTATTTATTGGGAGAGAGACTGGTTCGAAAGGTTTGGATGAACAATTTTTTCCTTTGAACAATAGGCAAGCCAAATTCCATCAGCCAAAGCAGCAAAGCCTCCCAGACCTCCAAGAATCAGGATGGGATCCAGCACGGTCTGTAGTGAGAGCCAGCCACGCAATAGGACAGAGCATCTGGAAGGGAAATAAAATATCTCTTGGAATAAGTGCTTGAGGAGGGAGACAGTGTGTCTTGATGGACATGTACTGGGATTGCAGGGAATCATCAGGGACTCTAGGTCATACATGCTGGCCCAGAAGCCGTGTCTGATGCAAGAAAAATGCAGATTTGGGACTAGACCCCAGCCATTGACTTCATTCTATTGACATTATTTTCATGTGACAAAGGCAATAGATAATTATCCCTATAGAAACCTCTCCTCTTGGTGTACTGAGGTCATACTCGCTTTTTTGTTTCTCTCTTTTTTCTTTGAACTTGAGGATCAGGATATTTCTTTCTATAGTTAGCCAGGTTTGTACTGACTTTCATGCCATAAAGAATTTAGTAACTTTTTTTGCTTCACAAACCCATTAAAATTTCTAGCTCACAATATCTCCGGTCAGATATCTAAAAGCAAACCTCTCACAATTAGATCCTGATTTCAAAGGGACTTTGGAATTCACCAGCTCCCTGTGGGACACAAGGCTTGGTGTCTTTTTAGTGATGAGACCTTTTTTGAAAAGCAGGTCATTTATTTTGGTGACACTATGAAGGCTGAGATTTTCTGAAACTCTGACCCCATAAATATCTACCTCTGTATAGCTCAAGCTCTGGCAGGCTCCTGAATGAGAAAACTTCAAATGTCACAAGGAGAGCTATCTTTGAAGTATTTCTGGCCCAACCACAGGTAAAAATGAACACGAAATCTCCCCAGAGAGTGCGTTCTGCTTTTTCCAGATCAGTATTTGCAAGGCTGAAAGTTCAGGGTGTTCTGATAAGCTCTGAATAAGCAAGGAGACATTTGGGTCCGTATCCAACCCCAGCTCCTGCGCACTAACAGAGCTAATCTGGGACTGCTAATGAGGGGAAGAGAACTCTTCTTGCTGCCTTTCCTGCCCACTTTCAAACACAGCTTGTGAGAACCTGATTTTGCAGAACGATTTCTCCTGTCCTTAGCTTTTTTGTTTGGGGGATCTGCTGTCAATCTGCTTGTATTCAAACTATTTCATGACTTTATTATGAGACAAAAAAAAAAATATTTTTTTCTTAAAACAATAAAAGCTGGTTCATCTTAGTTTGGGGCAGGGAGGAGAGTGGGTGGTTATGGTAGCATACAGTTTTTATTGACTGGTGGTGTACATGGGGCAGGTCTCTGATTCAGTCCATCTTATTTGTTAAACTCCCTTTCTTGACTGCTGGACATTTCTCTGCTGCTGGATCTGAGATTTGAGGGATGGCTTTAAGAAAATGAATTAAGCATGGCTTGGAAAGCCTTACATTGCCCAGCAGTGCTCTGATGTGAGTAATGAGTACACAAGGCATCAAGAAGCGAGTGTGCTGAACCTGGGGTTGGTAGGAGGCTGCTGGAGGGCATAGGAAGGGAACAGTGCAGATCTGTAGGTGTGGAGAGGGAAAGGAGACCTTTCTGCCAAATGAAGGGTGGCAGCAGCAGGGAAGACGGTGTTGGAGGTTTGACAGGCACAGGGCAGTGCAGGGACATGAGGTGCCTCATACTGCCCCTGCAAGAAGGTTTAATCTCATTTCTCAGCAGCTGGGGCATAAGAACAGCAGATATCAGGTTCTCAAGGGGAAGGTTGAGGAAGTGCTATTGATGGAGACAAGAACAAAATCATCAAAATCTTTCTTAGCCTATATTCAGCTCCCATCCACCTGCATCTAGGGAAAAAATGTATCTCCCACAAAGCTCAGTGTCCAAGACAAGCTCATGTCCTTCTGTGAATCCATTCCCTTAATGGTCTATGGCAGTGCACATTGATCAGGGTTCAGTTACACTTGGAGATGGATTTGGTGGCAATCAAAGAGCCTTCACCTCAATTTCTAATGTGCAGTGACAGTCTTGCATGAGAGTGTCTGCACAGGATGAACAGAGGGGTGATTAGAGCAGGCACAGCTTCCCCTCAAGTTATCACACGGTTTTAGGGAAGCAGAGATATTATCCACACATAAGTACTGCCCCTTGCCTTATCCCCATGTGCCAATAAACATCTGCAGATAAACTCGTGTTTATTCCCAAGGAACTGATTATCTCCCCAGTTTTTGCTAAGGAAACATAACCAGGTTTTCCCAGGAGCAGTTAAGGTCACTTCCAGGCAGCTGCTAACATTTAAACACACAAGGACTCGGCCATAACAAGAGAGGCCAGGAGGGAAAAACAAGGAAATAAGTCAGGTGAGTAATCAAACTCCAGCAGAAATAGGAAGGGACAAATAAGAGTGATAAAGCAGATGCCTCCTAAAGATCAATTTAGTGAAGTTCAACTTCTGTTAAAAGGACATTTTGCATTAAACACTCTGCATATTGCATATTTTTTCTCCCTTGGAAAGCAGTCATGGGAAAATATCAAGCAAACTATGGCCAAATTATGCAAAAATTGCAAATAAACAGATGCCCACAGTGTTTCATGAAATGTGTGAAATGGATATGACACATCTTAGGAAACGTTTACATTTCATTCTGAAAATAAACATCTCACCATCAGATGAAAATTAACAGCTATTTTAGCCCTAAATATCCCGAGTGGGACAAAAAAAACATATTTGGAGTTATTCAGTTATGAGAAATGCTATTTTAAAGATGATTTCAGGGGTATTGCAAAAATAAAACCCAACCCAAAGAGAGAGAAACAGTGTCTATATTTAAGCAGTTTGAATTAATCAACTTATAATACAAGATGTTAAGAATAAGTTTGGTAACATGTCACAAGTTTATTTTTACAGATTCATTTGAGAGATCAGCTTTGCTGAGCTTTCATCAGCAGTAGTCAAAATAATAATTCAATTCTTAAATTGATTGAAACAGAATATTCCCTCTCAGTATGATGCAGCCTATTGGGAACATTTTTTTTAATGTGCTAAGGATAATCAAGAGTAATAAAATTTGTATTTTTATATTTGCTGAAAGGCACACAGTATCATTATTTGGATAAATACCTTATAAATATATATTTTTACATGCTATAAATCACTTCTTAGAGGGCTAAGTAATATGTTTGCAAGTACAGAGCAGTAAGTACACAAGTATAAAAGGTAATGACACAGTAATGGTTTAAACTTCTTCATATCCTGCATATAAAAAACTCGAGGCACAGTTAAAGCATCAGCCCTCCCAAATCCCAGAGGTTATTGTCATTTCACAGTTCACCAAACTGAGACAAGGAAATTTTTAAGGGCTTTGCCCTTAACTGTGAAACAGCTGCACCAAGGCTCCCTTCTCCTTTTTATGATTTATTAATAATTTTTTTAAGGAGAATATAATATTATAGATGCTTAACCTCACAATGCCAGATAAAAAAATAAACCTAGCAGAAAAGATCCTATATGTAATTATGCTTTTATGTAGCTACTCAAGCTTGGCTGTGTGAGTCAGGTTAAATAGAATGTGTGCAACATGCCTGCTTTTAGTTGTGTGGAGAGGATGTTTTATTATCAGCTGAGATAAAATCTGGTCGCAGCTTCTCATTGACCTGAATTCACCTGATATGACAGTAAATCCTAATCTCCTCTGCAGAGCTCAATGGCTTTTCTCTACTTCATTTTTTTTTCCTCTGTCTGAGCACAGACAAGCCCAGCCATGGCTCCCTTGCTCTGCCGTGGTTGTTTGCTGCTTCTTTTGCTCCTCCATGGAGCCCCAACTCCACAGCCACTATGCCCTGATGAGACCTGCCCATGGCAGGCACGGATTCCTGGCTGCAGAGTTGCTCTCAGTTAGAAATGCCCAGCCCAAGATCATCACCTTGAGCAGCAGGTAAAAAAGAAAGGTGTTTTTATGATTTGAGAACATCCCACATTTTGTGTAGGTCTGATATGGGGATGAATGGCTGTGGCCCCATCTGTAAGCACTGTGGGAATTTCATCTGATGCATTCCAGCATGAGGACCTTTTTTTTTGGACAGAAAAGGACTCCCAATTTGTCCAGACCTGACTCACAAAGTTTTCTTTGTGTCCATAAGGTACATCCCTAACAGATTCTACACCAGTAACAGCATTTTAATTTTGTTTTTATAACAATTTGAACTACAAGATATATAAGGTCCTAATAATTTTCTGTTGTCCAAATGCTTTTCCTCTTCAAGAGCATCTTTTTTTTTTCCTGGTAGTGGCCTGGTATTGGAAGGCAGGTGGGAGCTTTCCCATTCCTGTGGTTACTGACTCCACGCAAGCCAGAGACACCCCTGGGCCTAGGCAGCTTCCTTACCTCCCTGACAGCCCCAAGGACTCTGGGACTAATTCTTCTCTGTGAGCTATTTACCTCAAATAGCTCAAATTTTATATTTATTCCACAAGTCTTTGTCCTGTCCTTAAAGGGATTCTTTTTCAATGTGCCTCTCTTTTAAGGACTTTAATCCCATTAAGTAACAGTAAGAAAAATTCACACTTGTGATGCAGATTTAGGTAAACCTTGAATTTTTTGGGTTTTTTTTTCTGAAACCCTTAGAAGTCTACTTTTAACTATATTGAAGGAGCAAAACTACAGCTTAGCACACCAAGAGCCATATACTGTATCTGCAGTATATTCCTTTCCTTATTCCTAGAACTTCAGCTTTTAACTTCAAATTCCTGTCTGATACACAGCACATAACTTCAGTAAAGGCTAATAAATTTCTTAGTGTAAAAATGCTAAATATGTTACCCCTTTTCTAGTGGGAATAGGCCCAGTTAGTGGTCACATATTTTCCTCATAACTTCAGCAATGGATGAGTCATAACCCAAAATTTATTCATAGAATTTCAGCTCTTTGGTTTTCCACCACTTTTATGAGAGGCTGTTGCAGACTTTCCCACAGGCATTCATTATACTCCAGGACTTGTGGAGTATAGTATATATATTAGCTTGCAAATAATGGCTTATTCAGAGTTGCCCTTAACATTTTATCTGAGCACCTTATGTGTCAATTGGGAAGGTGATCCCTCCTAGCACAGTCTAAGTCTGTGTGGTTTGAAGCCAAGTTTAGAAGTCAAGATTCTGGTGCAGACCATTGTAATTTTGTACTGTAGAATATCTGATGGACAGAACTAGCCCAGCAAAACAAATACCACTTTTCTTGGTGCAACTCTCCTTAAAATTTTAGTTTCCTTGGCATGAGCTGGATCTTTTTCAGAGGTAGCAGCTGTCACTGTGTTCTCTAAAAAGTTGTCTCCCTGCAAAGAGGCTGTTTGAGGAGCTATTCCACTCCTCCCTGGGTCCTTGCCACCTTGTTGTCAATCCAGGATGCAGCAATCTGCAAAGCAGACGTTGTTCTGCACCCTGGGTCTCAAGATCCATCAGCTGACAGAGTGTTCTATAGCAGCTACCCCAAAATTTTAATTACATTGGCCAGAACATGCAGTCTTCATCAAAAAAAGAGCGCTCCATGATAAGGAAGTGTTCTATTGCTTTTGTTTCAACTCTGAAACAAAACCATCCATAACCAGGATCCTTCCCTCAAAACCTGGCTAAGTAGACAGTCTCTGGTTGTCCCTTTCCTTTTCTACAGATTTTTATTGTTTTAAATTCCTGGGAGACCAAACATTAATTATATCTTAGATACAATAATTAATTTAAGCAACATTCTGTAGATGAGTTTGTGACATTAACAGCTCTTCTGTGATTTGTCTGTTCACTGTGTGATGGATGCTGTGTTGCAAAGATCCAATCTTCCCTTCTATCCCAAGTGTGGTCTCCTTGGTCAGAATCTGCAGGGGTTTGCTTACAAAAGAAGCTCCACTTGAGCTTCAAGTTTCAAGCACTGCCACATCCCATACCAAGCGCACTCTTCTGGCCAGACAGCAGGCTGGCCCTCACCAGTTACTGCAGTAAACACCAGCTAGAAGACAGTAACCATCTCCTCCACCTCCTCCTGACCAGGGACATTTTCGGTTACTAAGAGGATTTGGATGAACATCTGCCATCCAGGGATATTCTCCAGGGGGAAAAAAAAAAAAGTTTGGCAGATCATTTTTTTCTTCCTCACCAGGGTCTGGCAGTGCTGGCAGGGCTCACTGTCAGATGGGTGGCTGTGATGCACCAGTGAATAGATACAGGACTCATCATCACTTCCTTCTGCTGCTGCCATCAGAGTTGCTCCATTAAAAGTGGCTCAGGAGCCAGGGTAAAAGCATTAAGCCATCCAGCACTGCATTAAATCCTTCCTTCAGGAAGTGTTTGATTGAAACTGTTTTTGCTTTGGCTCACCCTTGTAATTTGCACTTCAGTGAACAAGCTGGAGGTCAAAGTTAATAGAAATAGAGATCCCAGACTCTGAGATGTGTCTGTATCTTCTCCTGAGATCAGCACCTGATACCTTTACACACCTTCAGATTTCCTCACCAGGACAGCTTGGATCAGGAGGGTAGGGCAGGGAGTTCAAGGATTGGTTGCACAGGGCCATGTGCTCAGGGTAGAGGTACAATTGGCCAAATCCAGCACCACAGCTCTGGTACAAAGGCTTTCAATAGACAAGAACAGATTTCTTTGCCTTTGACACACAAATCCTGCCCATCAGACATCGTGTGGATTGAAAAGAATCGCTCACAGATAGGTGACCCCACTGTGGAGTAGAGAAATGTAATAAATCCAAACTTTTCCACATCTGATCCATGTGACACAAGCGTCCTTCAAATGCTGCAATGGATTTCTGCTGCATAACTTTTAATTTAGTAATGCATTTTAAATCAAGTGCAGGCATTTGCAATCAAATGGAAGAAAGGATCAACTGCCAGATAACTCTGCATTAGCCCTTAGCTGGCTTTGCTGGATGGCACAGAGCTGCCTTCAGCCACCAAACTCATTGGTTTGTTTAAACATTAATAAATTACAAAAACATTCATTGCCACCTTGTTTTTCAAGTGTATTTCACAGAACAGGACCTGGGGAAGGTGTTGGCTCTCAAGAGAAGCTAAGCTTGATTCAAGATGAGGAAAGAACTTCCAAAGAGTCAGCCATGCCTGAAAAATGTTTCTTTTAGCTGTATTTCCTCAATCAGTGAGTAGGAATGTTTCCTATTAAGGCAGTGTATTTACTTGTTCAGCATCCAATGCCTTCATTCAGGGCCAGGGATGCAGCGAGCACTGCTGCTTTCCTTCAACCCCTGCTCAGCTGGGTCGTGAACCTGACATGTCCCCAGTCTCCAGACATCCTCAAGCATCATCCCTTTCCTTCAAGAGCTCCCTGCACTGCAAGTTCTGCTTTCCAGCAAGCAGATGTTCTCCATCCTGAGATAGCTCAGCCCACCTGGGTCACATCCAGCCATGGTCAGGCCCCATCAGGATCTCCACAGCAGGGCTGAGCAGCCTAGAGACACAAGCTACAGCCCTGTCAGTGGGGCTTGATATGATGCAGGAGGTATTCTTGGGAGCAGCTTCTTGTATCTCTATGCTCCCCAGGAAAAGATGAGGTTGCAACCAATTTCTTCTGAACTACATCTGGAAAGGAGATAAAGTAAATTAAAAAATATATTCCTGAATCTTTGAGCACTATGAACTAGTGTTGTTTACACTGGTACCTGCATAAAGCAAAAGGCAATAAAATCTGTGGTCCTTCTGCAGCAGTGGCAGTAGAAGAGCAAAGGACAAATGCCATGTTCTCCAGGACAGTGGCAAATAAAAACAGGGTGGAAAATCATTTTCTCCTGTTCAGCCTGGCACTGAGTCATTGACACTGTCTTTGAGGATCCTATAGCAGAAAATCTAGTCAAGTCAGGTTGAAAAGAAGAATCCATCTTTCTTAACAATGTTAGAGAGATAACTCTATAGAGCAAACTGTCCAGACAGGCCTTGGATTCTCCCTTCTGAAATTTTCAGATGAAGACTGCACTCCTGAGTAAGCTGTCCTTTAGTTAGACACCAGATCTTGGCTCAGCAAGGAAGGAAGTAGCTGATCTATATGAGGTGAGTCTGGGTAACAGACTGATCCTTTCAGATACAGCTGGGAAAAGCAGAGAGTGAAAGAGAGGAAACGCTGCAAAGAGATTTAGCTGTGCTTCATCACTCTCTCTGCTCTCACAGCTTTCTGAGCATAAACAGCAGCCTGACAGAGCCTCTCCCTACATATCCTCCATCCCAATGCACTCAGGGGGTCAGAGGAGTTAAGACATCAGACTTCTGTTGTATTGTTGGTGGCACATAGCTGGGACACGTGCATCCTAAGCTGCTTATGCCTGGCCATTGCTTACGTGCGGGGGATATGTGAGCAGTGAGGTTGGGAAGGAGAGATGTGGGTCTGGTCAAATGAGGGTATATCCATATTGCCTGAAGTGATGCCAGTCTCAGGCACGAGATGGGAAGATTACTGTCCTGCCAATGAGCAGAGTTTCTGGCATCTGAGATTTGGGGTGGTTAGGAGTATCTCTGCTTTAGTGCACAGGATGCCAGGACAGCATCAGCTGCCACCGGGCCACTCTCATATCTCCTTCTGCTGTGTTCTATTTCCACCCTGTTAACCACCTGACTGTCTTCTCTCACTTCCAGGCTTGATAGTCTACTTAGGAATGATGGTGGGGGCTGTCTTGCTGGGTGGCCTCGCTGACAAACTGGGAAGAAAGCAATGCCTCATCATATCACTTGCAATCAACGCTGCCTTCGCGTTCCTCTCCTCCTTCGTCCAGGGATACGGATTCTTCCTCTTCTGCCGCCTTATCTCAGGCCTCGGGTGGGTACCTGGGGGATATCTCTGCCCCCTGGCCTGGAGGAGCCCCAGCACGGCTGGGCAGTGTGGGTTTGTGGGGTGGGGCAAGGAAAGGTGCTCAGAGATGCATCCCTGGCACCCAGCCAGGTCATCGTCATTTGGGACATGCAGCTGTTTTACCACACTACTGACCCTTAGAGCTGTAATGGTGGGAAAGTTTGGTCATTGATGTTCTTCTAGTGCTGCCCAAATGGTGCAGAAATGTGGGTGAGACTGAAAAATGCCCACCTCCAAGGCCTCCAGTGAGACCCTCAGCAGTTCCCACTGGCTGCCTGTCCTGTATTTTGCCTCCCTAAATTGATTGATCATGAAATAACAAGAGAAGATGTTTAAAGTGAAGAGCAGGGTATTACTCTGGGTTTGTACAAACTACAGAAAATTCAGCTTTTAGAGCATGAGAAGGATTTTGCTCATCTTTGATGTCTAAGACCAATGCAGCCGAAGAGAGATTTGCATTTTTCCTTCAAGTCTCACTTCTGAGCAGCCCATCTGTGAGTGTGACCTTCCCTCATTAAACATGCAATCCTAACCACAAAGAATTGAAGCAGACTCTCATTTTTCTCATGTGCTGTTTTTTCTCCTCAGTATTGGGGGCACCCTTCCCATCGTGTTTTCCTATTTCTCTGAATTCCTGTCTCGTGAGAAGAGGGGGGAACACCTGAGCTGGCTTTGCATGTTCTGGATGATCGGTGGCATTTATGCTTCAGCAATGGCTTGGAGCATCATCCCACACTACGGTAATTTGTGGTTTTGAATTTCTACACCACCACATTCCTACACCACCCCAAACCCTTGCACAGGTAGTGACAGTTCTTACACATCCCAGCATAAATATCACTGAAAATAATAGATACCTGAAGTGCTCACAGAAGGTCTCATAAACTGGCTGCATGACTGACTGATGGATACTAAGGCTGCAAACAGGACTGCTTTCCATCTAGAGCCTCAAATGCATCCCTTGAATTGCACTGCTGGAGCCTGAGCTCTTAACCTAAATGTCAGCGCATTCAGGGAAAATATTGACTGAGATTATATTGCAAAAATTGATCCAGTTATCAAAAATAAGCAAATTTGATCAGGGAATTACTGGATGCTGTGAATAATAGCAGTGAGGACAGCATATGTGCTTTCCCTTAGCCAAGTGCCCACACTGTCAGGGCTGTGCACCTGGTGACACACCTGCCCAGCATGTGATGGGCTGAAGTCACATCTGACTTCATCTAAATGGATGCAGGAGTGGAATGGGTTCCCTCCCCTCAACTGGAAGGGGGAATGAAAAAGTAGATGGCTGAAAACTGAAATTTACTTGTGCTCTGAGATGTAAGATCTGTGTGTCACATGGAACTCCTTGTAACTTTTGTATATAACCTAGGAAAACACCAGAAGCAAATATCTGCTGGAAAAGATTAATTCCCCCAGTATTCAGCGACACCAGCTGTTTGCAAAATCCTGTTTGAGGAAAGTAGGACAGCTCACAAAACTCACAAAGAAAACCACTAACATTTACCTATCCATCATTTCATTTTTAGCACATTTAAAGCACTTTCAGTATAAAGAAATATTAATGTTTTTGATTGACATGACAGACACTATTGGAAGAAATAGGCAAACTTACTGCAGTGGTTTCAGGTAGAAATAATTCTATTACTTGCAACAACATTCGCTTTTAAAAGCCCTTAGATATTTACATTACAATTATTTTTCAGATGTCTTTTTAATATTGTGGTTTTGTAGCTTTGTAGCTTTTTGATTTCCAGTGTTCCACCTACTCTTTTGGATCTTCATGAAATCATTAGAACACCTTGACTGGCTCAGATGAGACCTCTGCAAAACCCATTTCTTGATGATTTCCTTATTATGTGAATAAAATTTTTTATAGAAAAAAAAATTTGTTTAAACACTCCTTATGAGATTTGAGCCCAGGGGGAGCGAATGGGGCAATGTAAGAGAATGAGGCTGTACTTTTCAGTTCTTAGCAGGAGAATACCTAACTTGGTCAAACACCAGGAAAAAAGCAGGAGAGGGGGTATCTCAAATGCAGGATTAGGATTTTGATGTTTTTAAGTTTGAACCCCAGCTCAGGTTTTGTAGGTCTGGGAAAAAAAATAAACTTTCTTTTCTTGCTTACTTCCATGAAATGTGAAATACACGTGTGATGTAGGAGATGGAAAGAAGCCATCTCTACTGTGCCCCTCAGATCAGAGATTTAATGAGAAGTGATCAATTATGGCCCCTATTCCTGCACCATTTTTGAGCCTTACTTGCCTACAGCTGCTCTGAGCAGTTCCTAACACTAGGTGATTCCTAAACTCAAAGATAAAAGAAAGTTTTTAAAAGGCAGAGCCTGCCATGCTCCAGTTTCTCTAATGAACATGAACCTGCTGCTATCTACTGAGCATGCTATTGAGCCTCCAAGAGCCACCAGTACTAAGAACAGCAAACTTTCAACCTGTCCCCATGTCATGCAGAGCTGCAAAGTTCTGAGCTGCACGAGCTGTGAAAAACTCCGAATTCCTGGTCAGTATTTTTACGTGTTGGCTCTTGCTGTTTCCAGGCTGGGGGTTCAGTATGGGAACCAAGTACCACTTCCACAGCTGGAGAGTCTTTGTACTCGTGTGTGCTCTGCCCTGCATTGCCTCCCTGGTGGCGCTGAAATTCATGCCTGAAAGCCCGCGGTTTTTGCTGGAGGTAAGATGATTCAGCTCTGATATCTGCAGAGGATGGCAGGTCCCTAATGTGTCACTGTCTGTCTTTCTTTGTCCCATCAAACACACGGAGCACAAGCTCAGAGGGAAAGCCACTCCTGTGTGTCTACCCCAGCTGCTCAGCCTGCTTGAACCCCAAAGACTGCAGGCTGTGGGGTCGGTCACTGATGATTTGTGTGTCACTGCCAGATGGGGTACAGGAGGAAGGTAGTGAGAGATGGGAATTTTTTATGTCCAACAAAGGCACTTTGAAAACATCTCACTGAGTTTGGCCATAGAACTGCTGAATCCTGGTGGTAGAGCAAAGGGTAAAATACATTTCACAGAGTAAAATACTTAAACCTTAGAAATCTTAAGCAAGTATTCTGTATCTCCACTTTACAGATGGGAAATGTAGCAATACATAGTTCAAGCCTGTAAGTCTTTAGCAGAGTTGGGATGAGAGTCCAGTTCTCCTCATCCATCTCATCTTCTTTCATCTGTTTTTAAAGCTCTATCCCTGACCCCTTTTCAGCCTCAGGCAGTTTTAGGACAATTCCTTTCTCCAGCACAGAGATGTTGCACTCTGTGAATACCAACCACGCTTTCAGCTCTCTGGGTTTCATGCAGCCCAGGCTGCCTGTGTGCTTCTCTGCTATGCTGGACCTCTAGGATTGCTTTCTCTCTGTGCTTTGATAAATTACAGAGCTGGGAGCTTGAACACTTGGTTTCCTTCTCTTTGGTGTTTTCAGATTGGTAAACATGATGAAGCTTGGATGATACTGAAGCAAGTTCACGACACCAACATGCGGGCCAAGGGCGAGCCAGAGAGGGTGTTCACGGTGAGCTGAGCAAAGCCATCGGTCAAGAAAAGCTGGACATACCCTCCTTAGAGCAGCACAGCACGACTTTATTTCTCCTTGGGACTCTTTCAATGTAATCTCTCCCTCAGCAACCAGAAAAAGGACTGTGAGAAACATATTGTGTGTTTAAACTTAGATGCCAGCCTGTTTTTCCAAGAATTAGTCAAGTCTGTCAATTGCAGCGAGTACTCATCATTCCTGGTGTTACTCTACATCCTTTAGATCAGTGATTTCTCAATTATACACGTTTAATTGGCTTGCTCTAAGAGACTAAAACAAAATAAGAGACATATTAGCCGTGTGGGAGACCTGAGTCACTCCTTTCTCCATTCTGGCTTCTAATCAAAGTCTAATTAAACTTCATATACGTTCTAATGAGCTTTCCAAACTCCACCTGCCTCATATCCAGTCTTTAATCTCTCCAAGGGAAAGTGGGATGAGTGGCTATTACTCATTGGTCTGCTGCTTGTTGTGAAAAAGGTCACACCAGCAGAGTCATTAACAGTGAAATGAGAGGAAAGGCTTATGCTGGGGTTAGCTGCAAATTACTGTAATTCAGTGTTACAATCCTGGTGAGCCAGACAGGGAAGAACTCTTGATTTATTCTTTTAAAGATGAGAGCACACATGCTTTTAAAGGATGGGAAAAAAAGGAAATAATACACTTGTGTGTGAAACATGTTTTTTTGATCAAGACAGAGAGCAACACTCCATGTTCAGAAGGGTTGTCAGGAGACTGTGCCCCTTGGGAGTGATCCTTTGAGGAAAATAAAATTTCATATCTGAGCATGATAATTCCATGCAGGTTCATATAGGATCTTAATGAGTGTGTGTAATTTTTAGGCTATCAACCATTTGACTAATGCAAGCCCTGATAGCAAAGGTGAGAGAGACGTTTTCTTCAAATCCATCACTGGCTTTGCTGTAATGCTGAGCTGGAAAATGAAGCTCAAATATAAATATATATAAATATATGTAAATATCTCACAAAGTAGGGCACTGTGAGAGTCTGAGCTGAGTAGGAGAATGAAGGAGCAGCTGTACAACCTCCATTAGTGTTTGTTACTCTGTGCAACAGAGTCATGACTGCAGTGGAGGAGCTGAGAGGGCACAGGAGGGTGCTCAGTGCTCCTGGTGTGGCACAAACTGCCAGGGTTTGTGCTTTTCTGACAGGCCAGAAGTTGTCAGTTTGTGGTGAGTCAGCCTGTATGGGACAGTTCCCAGATCTGACATTTAATTGGTGCCAGGAAAAGGAATGTGGAGACTCCACAGCTGAGCCAAGGCGTTTGTTCACACTCAGAAATTTATTCAGCAGATTTTCGCCTCCTCCATGTGTTTACAAACAATTCTGTTTTCCTTGAATATTTTCTTTAATTTAATTTACTAAGCAAATATTTATTGATATACATTTTTAAGTTTTCCCGAGTAAGTTTTCCTGAGTAAGTTTTCCAGGTATTCAGTGAAAATTCAGATTATTTTGGTGAAACAAACTGAATTGTGTGGGCTCACTTGATGGCAGGATACATTTTCAGCTGCAAAGATTCCCATCTACACAATCATTTGTCATTGAAGTTCTGTCAGTGGTATTTAAAAGATGGTGAATGAGAAATATTCCTGCTAGTTGTCTTAGAAGAATGAAATCCTGAGGACACAGTTTGGGTACAAGGGGCTGATCTTGGAGATAATTTTTACTGTACTTTCTGAGTCCTAGGTTGTAGTGGGAATCTGAAGACAGAGAAATAAGGTAGTATACAGGTACATTAGCCAGCAAATGAAAGATTGAAGTGGACATGATGTACTTAAAATATTTCATGGAAGAAGAGAGAGAGAGAGAGGATGAAGGGATGGAAGGAAGCAAGGCTTATTTCTGTTAATAGTCTCTTGCTGTAATTAAATCAATGAGTTCCATTGCTAATGCTAACTTTCAAGGAAAAAAATAATAAGAGTTATTAGGCAGAAACATTGCCCAGAAGACAGTGGAATTTAAATCCACCCAAGATCAATTCTAGAAACAGCAGTCCATTTTTTTTTCCTTTTTTTTTTTTTCTCCAGGTTTCCTATATCAAAACTCCAAAGCAAGTAGATGAATTTATTGAAATCCAGAGCTCAACAGGGACCTGGTACCAGCGGTGGCTGGTCAGAATCACAACTATTTTAAAACAGGTAATAAGAGAAAAACGTCACACAGTGCTCCAGTGCCTCTTTACTTCAGGTCATTGTACCTTGAAACCCTGACTCTCACCTCAGAAAATCTTCTGGTTTTTGCAAAGATCTGTAATCTGACTGCACTTTCTGTGCAGGTGTGTGCACCTGCAAGCTGCCAAGCTGCCAGCCAGACCCCAAAATGCCCCTGTGAGCATCACTGTCATCCAGCAGTGCAGAGCTTCCAGGGGCAGCCACAGCCCCAAGCACCTGGCTCTCCTCCTGAGCAGATAAATATTGATTCTCTCTCCCTGAGCCTAAGTGAAATTACCATCTGCAGGGGAGGCAGAAAGTGTTTGCTCTTTGTTCCTGCTGAGACCAAGTTTCTAAGAATGTTATAATGCCTCCTAGGCTAATTTAAACTTTCACACCTGCTATGCTGCTCACCTAATGCCCATGTAGGACTGTGGAAAACGTTGCTAGAACTTCTAGTCTTGAAGGATATGCTGAAAATAAATTTCTTCTTAATGAATAGCAATGCAGGTGCTATACTATTACTATACTTACGTGGCAAGATAAGAGCTTGAGGAGCTACATCCCCTCATGTTCTTGGCAGAATTTTCTGCAGTGAGTCAAGAGCAGATCTTGGTTTGCCTCCTGCTTGGCTTCATCCCTACCTGATTTCATCTTATACCTCCTAAAGTGCCAGCTGTGTTTGGGCTTTTGCACTTTAGAGAGCTTTTGATCTCAGTTTGAAAGCTCTCCTGACACCACACATATTTTTGAAAAGATAAAGTTGTCAGAGGGTCTGAGAATAATCTCACTTCCACATTGGCTGATATAACCTGAGAGAGACACTGCCTCACACCCAGCCCTAGTCATGCACTCCAGCTATTACAGAGGGCTCAGATCAAGTACTCTGGCACTGAGCTGAATGAGTGATTTTTTTGTAAGCCATTTACTCCATAAATATCATTTTGAAAATACACTGAATATAAGCCACACATCTGACCTTCCCTTAATGAACCCATTTTTCTGATATTAGGTTTATGATGCACTCAGAAATTAAGCTGTCAAGTGTCTGCTGGGGTGTCCTGGCAGCTAATTCCTTCTTGTGGATTTGTAGGTCTGGGACAACGTGCTATATTGTTTAACAGCCCAGTACAGGATGAACACACTGATGCTGGCTGTGGTTTGGTTTACAATGGCCTTAAGGTAAGGAAGATACTTCTTTATATTTTTCAGGAAACTAAAGCACTATTCAGAGTCTGAATAGTTATTTACACATGTAAATAAACTATTACAAAATTAATCCTGTTCTTATTTTAAAGAGTCTTTGTGAACTAAGCCTTGCTCTCCTACAAATATTGATCGACCTGACTGCTTTATATGAAGTACAAGGTGCTTTGAACAAATCAGGACTTGAGAAGTGGTTGATAGCACAGTAATAGATTGGCTATCTCACCTCTAGATCTTTCATTTGATCTTGTCCACTCACACACATAAAAAAGACACAGCCCTACCAGACTCTCAGCTGTTCCTTAGTCTAGATCAAAACCACTCAGGGGAGTCTAAACCTAAACTACAGGTAAATTTTGTCTAATTCTCACTTGAACTTTACACCTACAAAAAGCGGCCTAATTTGTCTTTTCTCTGCTAATTTAATGGGTAGCAAGGTTAGCACATTTCTTTATTCCCCAGCCAAGGGGAACTGAAATGTGTCCTGTTTCAAGTGAAAGGGAATGGACCAACATACTTCTGAGATCAGCAGGGTGCTCAGAGTGCAGAAACACCTTGCCCACTCCTGTGTCAGAACTGTGCAAGAATTTGTGTCAGACATGCATTCATATTTGGAGTTTAACAAGTTTACAAGCTGTGAAGTAGATCTTTGGAAGAATCTTGTGCCCCTGATGTGTCTCCCAATCCTGCTGCAGTTACTATGGCCTTATTGTCTGGTTCCCTGACATGATCCGCTATTTCCAAGATGAGGCATATGAATCCCGAGTGAAGATCTTCGATGAGGAGGAAGTATCCCATTTCACCTTTAATTTCACCCTGGAAAACCAGATCCATAGAAATGGGGAATACAGGAATGACAAGTAAGTGAACAGAATTTGCTTTGATGTATTCAAACTGAAATAAATTTCTAGAAAGCTTTTTCTTTCTTTTCCATTTTCCATCAACTTGAATTTCTCTGTTGTTCTTTTGGACACTCTATCTAAATCTCTCAAGTCCCAGAGGCAGATTTTTGTCAGATAAAATATCATTTTAATCCTTTTTTTTTCCACCTGCATTGCCTCTACCACTGACTCCTGCAGAACCTAGGGGATGCCTGTGAGGAATCCTGCTTCCAGCAGCCCTGTGTTGGGATCAGGGCAGCAAGTGCCCACCTGGCTGTGCTGGGTAACAGCCCTGGTAATGAGGTGACTTCTTATTTCCTTAGCCCACACTGACATCTACTGGGCTTGGGTAGCCACTGATAATGAAAATTGCTGCTGTATTTCCAAAAGAAAAAGCCATTTCTTCTTGAAGTCCTTTACATGAATTAGCCCAGTTTCCATCCTGCAGCCCATGGCAAACTGGGCCATGGCCATACTGGGGTGCTTCTCCCACTGCAGTCACTATCTCCCCACAGATGAGGGAGTCACCTTCTCTTTTAGTGTTTTGAAGTCAGTGCATTTGCTCCAGCAGAGCTTCATTGCTTTCCTTCCCTTTTTCCTCCTATTTGGGCTGGACTCGTTCTTTTATTGTGTCCAGCCTGGACCCCAGTCACTCTATCTTCCACAGCAATGTAAATCCTAGTCATTCCATTACTGCTTTTCAAAATCCCAATAAAAAGGAAAAATGCCCCTGTGTAATTTCTGTGATCTCATTGCCCTAACAGGATGCTGCTCCAGCTGCTTTTCTGGAAGGAGCTCCTCCCCATGTCCAATGCTACACAAAACACTCTTTGTTTTAATCTTCACAGCTGAAACCACATCTCATTGCCCAGCCAGGTTGTTCCAATCCCCTCAGAAACAATTTTCTTGTTATGTATTTGAGATACATTAGTAGGGGACCCCAACATGTGTCCTCATGTCCTTCCATACACCTTCCCTGCAGCAAGGGGCTGAGCCTGATGATGCAAACCTAGCCCCACAATTCCTGTTCCCCAAGAGAAAGTGGTGAGAAGTGGATGTTGGTCAAATTTAGGGACTGGGGACATTTTTCTTATGCCTACAGGAGGTGCTGAATTTTCACTAACTTCATTGAGAATTAAGGATATTCAGCACCTTGCTGAATGAAGACATAAAACCTGATGTAAATCACTATTCTCCCACCTTGGCCCTCTCCATTTCAAATACTCAAAACCTCATCAAGCTAAATTGCAGTAATGCCCAGAAATTATCTCAGTATGGTTTACAGCTGTGTTTTCCTGGCTGTGAGCTAAAACTCCATGGATCACCAGGCCATTGCTATCTGACTCTTCTAAAGCTGGGTGTTAAGAAAGCCAACTGCAGGGTGGGGGGAATGGGTTTTAACAGCCTTTAGGAGTAAATACCTTACAGGCAAATACATCATTGAGTAAATGCAGAACAGCTTAAGTTTTGCTGTAACCTATAAGACCCTCTGCATGGAGCAAAACACTTGAATAATCTTGTGGTATTTTGTGCATTAATAATTTCAGTTAGGCTCAGTCAAGAAGCCCTGCAGTGCTCATTTAAAGGTGTAAACAACCATCACGTTATGCTGTGTTAAAAGTGCTCAATTCAATTAAGCTGCAGAGTGTATTTTAGAAAGCTTTTTTTCATCTGGTGACAGTCATGGCCTCTTTAACTGGAGCAATAATGCTTGTTCTTAATAGCTCCTTACATCTCCTAAACGTGTCTGTGCATTACCTAATACATCTTCTCAGTGTTCCTGCAAAATCTCACAGGTAAATCAATATTGTGTCATCCTTCAGGCAGCCAGGTCAGACATGTCACGCTTCCCATCAGAGGAGAAATCAATCACCTGACACAGTTTATTATTTTTAGTGAAATCTGTTTTCATTACATGATAAGTAATAAACCTCAAACAGAGATGGTTACAAGCAGAACTCAGGTAATCTCCCCACTCTCTCCAGAATCCCTACTGCATTTTCACTTAAAAAATCACTTTGAGTTTAAACAACTGTCAGAAATCTTTCACCAAATGGCTCAATAGGCTCCTGATAATATCTGGTTTTATTTATGATGGAGGAAGGGAGAGACTGAGGAAGGCAGCAAGGTCAGCTCGTGAAGGAAATGCCCTGCACTGAGTGGAATTCTGTTTTCTTCAGACAGACTATGACTGAACATGAGAGGATTTGTGTCTCCAAAGCTTTTGAAGCACATTTTCTTGGATGTGATTATTTTGAGGAATAGAAAAACTGCACAAATCCTAAAAGATCCATGTCTCTTCTAAAAAAATACTCTTCATACCCTTCTCTCCTAATAAAATACAGAAGGACCTGGAGGGAGTTAGGCATTCAAGCAACACCTTTTCTGTAAATGACACTAGAAATTAGAAGTAGTGCTCTGTCTCTTGGAGCAGCCACTACACACTATACAGTGTAGAAAATATCTTAAAGCACAGAGTGAAGTTCTGTTTCCTGCCCCACAGATTTATTGGCATGAAATTCAAGGAAGTGAGATTTGAGGATTCATTATTTGAAGACTGCTACTTTGAAGATGTGAGATCCAGTGAGACCTTCTTTGAAAACTGCACCATCATCTCTACTGTCTTTTATAACACCGGTAATGGGATTCCTGCTGCGGTGTCATCTCTGTAACTAGGAACTTTTTTTATCAGAAAACTATTTTATTAGAACTGTTTTATTTGCTTTCTGGGAGAAAAGATGGTGGGGATCTTTGTGTTTGAGTGTGTGCTGGGTAATGAGAGTGATGCTGGAGGAAAGGAGTGTGATGCATTTGGAGGGAGACCTCAGGTGGCTCCATCAGTGATTTTAACCCCATGGCTTCTGGTGTCTCTGGGTGCTGCATAGGAAATGTAAAATTCTGTGCTCAGGCCCTGACAGGTTAAAGTAATGGCAAAATTCTCAGTACTTTACAGCTGTACTCAGTAAAACTGGCTTAAAATATAATATCAAGCCACCGGCAGTTGAAGATCACCAGCAGTAAAATAGTCACTAATTAATACCAAAAAAAAAAACCTCTTAACATAAAGAACAAATTTTTATGCTATGAAAACCAAAGCCTGCATTGCCCTGTCCTTGTGCCATGGGGATACTGGTTCAGTATACTGAGTATATTCCACAAATAAAAGGTACTTGCATTTACCAGGAGCCAAAGACTCAGCTAGAGTTTGCCACTCTAATAAATTTCCACTGAAATAAATGCTCCCTGGCCATTTCCATTGGATGAGAATCTTCTCTTGGCTCTTTGGTTTCGTCCTTGCTGTTGTAGGAGTTCAGCCAAGCAGGGTCAAGCCTTTGCCTTTTTCCCTTACAGATCTCTACGAACACAAATTCATCAACTGCAGGCTCATCAACAGCACGTTCATGAAGGAGAAGGAAGGCTGCCACATCGACTTTGAGGAGGACAATGATTTTCTGATCTACCTGGTCAGCTTCCTGGGCAGCCTGTCTGTGCTGCCAGGCAACATCATCTCTGCTCTGCTCATGGACAAAATTGGGAGGATAAAGATGATTGGTGAGTGGGGGTGGTGGGTGATGGGGCAGGACAGGGTGGAGTACAGCCCTGCAAAGAGCCCTGCTCGCTGGCATGGCTCTGGTGGGAATGAGTTGTCCCCAAAACAAAAGGAGCAGAAGGATAAAGACTAGAGGGTGAGGCAGGTGATCCATGGCAGTGAGCAACTGACTTAATCCCCTCCTCCTCACCCTGCTTTTCTGTGTGTCTGTAACATCTTTTTTTTATTATTTTTTAATTTTGTCATTTGTGTCAAATCCTGCATGTTTTTGCAGCGTTCAGCAAATCAGGGTCAGAACTAAAAAAGGACCTCTTCGTCCTGTTGACTTGCTGCTGAAGTCCAAAGCCTCTGTATAAATAAATGAACATTTTGCTGGTAGCAATGAATATTCACAAAGGTTATTTGATGTGGCAGCCTGACAGCCCAGGAATTCCCTCTTTTGGTTTTTATCTGATTTTCAAATGATTGCACAAGCAGCTTCAGAGACCATATGGTAAATTAACTGACCATGTCACAGCCAAGAAAGGAGCCACCCTTTAGCATCATGAGAATAAGTTATCAAGTTATCACCTTATCAGCTTTATGAATACTTTGGGAATTGCTGATGTTGCAGCCTCCAGGTTCAGACCTTGCTCTCATCCCATGATATGGGAATCCTGCCCTGAGGGGCAGCCAAAAGAAGGTAATAAAATCAGGGATGTGGCTCAGGGGTAAAGGATGAATCACTCTCTTGAGCTCTTCTCTCTCCTTTGAAAACAGAGGGAAGGTTTAGCTCAGCCTCACCTTCAGACAGGATAAAGTAGAACAAGATGACTGGGTCATGAATTTACACTGAGGGAAAATGAGCATTCATGTGGTGAATTTAAAAAGGACCCAAACAAACCAGAGGGTCTGTGAGAAATAAATTAGAGGAACCTGAATGAGAATCAGATTGTCCATCCTGAAAACATGTCAGCATTTCAGCATTTTCATCTGGAATTGAGATGACAGCTGAAGCCCTAAATGCTTATTTCTCCTGCAAAAAGAAGAGAACAGGACAAAAATTAGTAATGACATGCTGAAATGTTTCAGTATGGAATTTCCAATTGAAAGAGCCTTCTGGCATCCCACCTGTATCACTCTGTCGAACATATTATTTCTGGTCAGCTTAACAGGAAAACTGAATTTCTCCTTTGTGTTACGTGCCTCGCTGGGGCTTCAATTCATTTTTATCACATCCTGCCAAACCTTCTCTTGTAGAAAACAGCAGATCTCTTGGTGCCCTCACGGTGACCAGTGCTGGGCTGGGCTTTTGCAGCAGGGGGAATATCCACACCACACTGTGGGGATGTAGTTTGGCCTTGTACCATGGAGGAGAAGTGGACATGGACTCCTGCACAGGAGCTTTTCATAGGCAGGCCACTGCAGTGGCAAGATGCAACATAATGTCCAAATTGAAGCATTTTAGTTACACTTCAGCATCCAAATTATTTTGGATGGTGCTACATTGACTCCAAAACCACCAAACAACAGAGAAATTTGTTTGCTTTTCTGGTAATAAATGGAGATATTTCATTGATAACAGAACATTCTTGTGAAAAATAGTTTGATTTTTCCCAAATTTCATGTTTCAGTTCAAAATTCCCAATGGGGTAGAAAGCAGTGATGTAGCTATTAATATTTCTGAATCTGAACTGTGCCTAACTGAGCATGAATGCTCTCACTTTCTCCCTCAGTGATGTTCGTGAAATTATGGCTCCTGTGCAAATGTGCCATGAAATCTAATGATGTTCTTATAATTAAAAGAGACCTCAAGTGCTTCATACAAGTGACTGTAAATTAATCTAATTGGGACAAGAATTGTGTCAAGTGACTTCAATACAATATGAAATGCACAAGCTTATCACTTGGAACGCAAGTTGAAAAACCTTCACAATGATGCTTCCTCCTTATTGACTTTCGTGTTTACTTGCCTCTGCTCTTCCTGGGTCCATCTGGAAGCCTGAGATGCTGGAAGCTTGCCTGGAAAAGCCTGTCTTCACAGTCTTTGTAGAGCAGGACTTATCAGCAAGATCAGGTGGACATTGAGAACATTTCCAGGCTGGCTTCCAGCATCAGAGAATGACAGATAGGCAGCATCGAGGTGTGTTTGGATTCTCACAGATTTAATTATTATTGGGATGAAATTGAAAGCCATCTTTAACAAATGTATCTGCCCAGCTGTGGACAGGGGAAGCTGGTGCCAGCGTTTTCCTGTTGGTTTTCCCCTGCAGGCGGCTCGATGCTGATCTCAGCCGTGTGCTGCTTCTTCCTGTTCTTCGGGAACAGCGAGTCGGCGATGATCGGCTGGCAGTGCCTCTTCTGTGGGGCCAGCATCGCCGCCTGGAACGCCCTGGATGTCATCACCGTGGAGCTCTACCCCACGGACAAAAGGTGCTCAGGACATTTCTCCTTTTAGTCTCCACCCTCTACCTAGTCCTTTTGGTTCCCAATGGAAAAGCCAGCCTAGAGACATGTAGATGGGGGAGGTGTATATTTTTTATTTATTTTACTTTCACCAGTCCTTCAGGGCTCTGTAATCCTGTGTCAGAACAGACATTTGCAAGCATAATTCTGCATGTGTGGCAGGATGAACACAGGGATCACATGGACATATGGAAATTAGGCACTAATAAATCAAAGAATCATAGAATCATGATATCATAGAATAGTTTGGGTTGGAAGGGATCTTAAAGATCAACTAGTTCTAAAGCACCAAATGAAAGAAATACTCTGTCATTTCCATGGATGTGCATGGAGGTCTGGCCTTTCACACTGCATCCCCATCCTCTCATCATGGCTCATCACTGGGGCAGCCCTCCCCTCCAAACCAGGGGAAAACCATGTACACAGAGTGATTTCAGATATGGGGAACAGCTGAAGACTTTGGGGCAATGTCCTGCAGATTAAATATTTCCTTACATCATTATAAGACCCTTTTTTGCCTTGTTTAGACTGTTGGAGGAAGCCAGAAATGAAGGAGAGGGACTGTACATTCAACATAGTGGGCATTTAGCTGCTGGGTGAAACAGGATTTAGAGAAGAGCAATCAGCCCTTGGGAGGGCTTTGAGGAGATCTAGAGCAGATTTTGTCCTACTGTCTTTGGGGAGGGCAAAGGCTGACAGAATGGGCCACTCAAGGGCCCTAGAGTGGGTCACCCTAGGGAGAAGGTGTGATGAAAAGGAGAAATGAGTGCAGACACAGACATTCTCCTCATTCACAAAGACATGCAAAACAGCTGCATCTATTTATCTACTTATTTATTCTGCCCAGTTTTATTTGCTAGAAGCATAGCCTGAGCAGTATAGGAGCATTCACAAAATTACCCATCCAAACCTTCTGTAGCTGTGCCAGAACCTGCCTCCTAACCATTGCTTGTGCTTCCTAACCATTGCTCTTCTGCTTTTCCTCCCCACAGGGCAACAGCCTTTGGCATCCTCAATGGGCTTTGCAAGTTTGGTGCCATCCTGGGGAACTCCATCTTCTCCTCCTTCGTAGGGATAACCAAGGTGGTTCCCATCCTTCTGGCCTCCTCTGCTCTGGTTGGAGGTGGCCTGCTGGCTCTGCGCCTGCCAGAGACTCGAGAACAGGTCCTGATGTGAGCAACAGAGGCTGGGGGGGGCTTCTGTTGGGGGGGGGGCAGATATAGAAGAAGAACAAAACAGAGCCGTGTCTGGAAAAGCCCAAAACGTTCATTCTGTCCTGTTCCGTCGGTACCTCAAAGCGAGGCGGCAGAGGGAAAGAAGAACCCGCAGGGATTTAAACAAAACCATCGTTCCTGACCTTATCACAGCCACGTCTGGTGCATGCAGCCCCCACACGCCCCTTGCAGAGCTTGGGTTCCACCCTGCCTGTGCTGGGAGCCCCCCTGCCCCTGTCCATCCCCCTGAAGGACCGCAGAGAGCGGCTCCGTGCCCGTGGGTGTGACACAGGAGGACAAACCCGACCCTCCTGCCTCTGCCCAGCTGGACACCCTGCCCTGCCCGCCCAGCCCTCCTTGGCCAGACACACAGAGCACCCGGGGCAGGCAGGTAACAAACCTGCTGTAGGTGAGCTCCAGCAACAGGGGAAGAGTTGCAGATGTGGCCACAGGTCTCAGCTGTCTTGATTTTGGGATTACCACTCCACCCACCTAGAAGAGTGAGTGTCCTGATTTATGGAGGATGTAAGGGTGGGTGCTCAGCTGTCTCAGAAGACTCAGAGCTTCAAAGCCCTTTACTGTTCACTTGGGCACAGGGAATCACTAGACACCTTCTTGCTGTGGGAGAGAAATATCTAAATAATTATATATATATGTATTTACACCTACTTGCAAACATACATACACGCACTGAAGTGATCAGCAGTTTAAATTTAGGATTTCTAATTTCTGCACCCTTAAGAGGATTTTAAGAGTGGCCCTAGAAACAAATCCCAGTTATTCAAGTTTATCAGGTGTCACGACCAACTTAGTGACACTTTGTTCTTTACATCCAGATACCAAATATTTAAATGTATTAGTGACTGGGAATATATATTTCTATAATGATTAAGAGGGTTTTTTCCCTACAACTTTCACAGAGGAGAAATTGATATGATATTGGAGCATTCCATAAACCAAATGTGTACATATAATCCAGTGTAAATAGGGGATTTTTGCCTAATACCTAGAGAATGGTAACTGTGAATTTACCAGCATTTTAGCCATATTATTTGAAGAATATGATGCTTGATTTTATAATATACTTGGGTCTCAATCAAACACTGTAAGCACAGTTACTTAAAGCCATTTAACTTGTTACACAGGGAATGCACACAGCAAGCTTTTGCTGTACAGAACATTAAATTCCCCATTAAGTGGCATAGTTTAGTTTGATATCCTGTAGAGAACATTTCTGAAATTTGTGTGCCCTCTTTATCCTATGAGTTAAGTCCTATTGCATTTAGAGGCAGAGTGAGTTGTGTATTTTGGGGTGTATTTTCTTGGGAAACAGGAATGAAAAGCACCCTGTTCAATAACACACTAGTGCTCACAATAGATGAGATAACACTAATTATACCCTTTCAACAAGCTCAGCAGCAGACCAGAATTGATCTGAAACCACCACATAGCGCAGCTAATTTATCAAACCAGGATATTTTGTGACATAAAAAAGTTCTTTTGTGCTTTTGCTGGTGATCTTCTCATTTACCTTTTGTTGGATCTTTGTTGGTTTTTGTTTGTTTTCACTTTTTTGGTGATTTTTTTTAAGAAAACCAAGCAGGGCTAGGCTGAAATCCTGCAGGAGTGATGTCTCACACCCCTGCCTTTGGCTGCATAGGCACAGCCCCCTGCACTTAGGCTGGCTGGCACCAGGGCCAGCCCAGGCTGCAGCTGTGGGACTCAGCGTGGTGCTGCTGCAGGGCAGCTGAAGGACACAGCAGGGTTAGATCACAAGCAGCAAATCCTTGCCAATGAGGCAAAAGCCTCTAATGAGCATCACTTTTATCATTGTGTCAATCAGGGATAAACACTCATGCATCAGCTAGGCTACAACGGGCTGTTTGAGATTTTTGACCTTTATTCTGAGGTTTATGAAATTGATGAAATCACAAGCTGCTGTAATAACCAAGCTTATTATGCCTCATTTCTTCATGTTATGGGTAGCTTAGGGCTTATTATTATTATTATTTATTTTATTTGTCTTCTAAACAGCAAGGTTCCTTCTCTAAGGTAGGAGTGAATGAAATTATGTCCTTTGGTGGCAGTTCACAGCTTCTGTTCAGAATCACAGCCTAGAATGTGGGTTTTTTCTCTAGGAATATCTGGTCTTTTTGCATGATGAGAAACAGTTTAAATATGTATTTTAACACAAAAAGTCACCATGACCTTTAAGTTTCATCCATTTTGTTGGGCTGTGCTTGCCGGTTACGACATTGCAACTGGACAGAGAGGAAGAAATTTTGTTTCATTTTCTGGACTATTTGCTTGTGCTGCTCTGAGGAGCTAGAACCTATTTGTCTAAATATTTATTTTTCATAATATTCCTATTTACATATCACCCAACGCTCACAGCAAACCTGACTATTTGTGTTCTCCATTGACATTTTGCAGTGACATTAATGACATCATTTATTTTGCAAAGCTTCCCTGTTAATTTTAAGAGAAGGGAGAAACTGAAGAAGATAGAAATGGCAAGGTAATATTAGGAAATATTATCCAATCTTAGAAACCTTTCTTCCTTACAAGTTGGCTAAATCTCACCTCACAGACCAGCTGGGAACAGGTAAAGAGTAATGGGACCTCATTGTCAATGTCACCTGGAATTCTTTGCACCCCTAAAATTCGTGGGTCAGTCACTTGAGGGCTAAGGGATATTGCACGTGTTGGGACAAGGCTCCTACCCCTGGCTTCACCAGGGAGTTTGTGACCTAACAGGAGAGAGCAAACACACAGCACAGCTGGCATATGAGAGCCTGAGATAAAGGACAACAACGAGCAGAGAAGGAAGAAAGGAAAAGCTGAGGAGAGCTCCCATCAGCTGGCAGAGACACCTGGGGCTGGACTGAGTGGATTGCCATTATTCCCAGCTGAAAGGCAGAGGGAATGTGTGGGACCCTGCCCAGGCCCTGTGCTGAGCTGGAGGTGACTCGCCCTGGACAGTCCTGCTTCTTCAGGGACAGAGATCCAGGGCAATGCATTTGTGCCACCTGGGCTGAAATCTCCCACCCAATTCAGTGGGGACAGGCTTAGTCAATATCCCCAATGTGTTTGTTTGCCGTCCTTGCCATGGTGTAAATAAATCAGTGTAGGTGTCACACTGCTGCTCTCCAGGGCAAAACAGCAGCTGGGTGCCCACTCCTCTTCATTGGCTGGGGTTTGTTTTGGGCTCAGTTTCAAACCTTGGCCACCTGCTAGGCTTAGCCTCAGTCACAGATCCTTGAGCCTCAAGCAAGGAAAGATTTCTCATCAGGCACCACCTCTGATGGCTCAGCTCAGTTTCTGCTGTAAAATCAGCATCACCCCTGCTGTTCAAGGGCCAGCACATCTCCTCCCTCAGTTCTGCTGCCCACACCTGCCACAGGGAGCTGCCTCTGTGTTGGATACACTGGACTATCCACGGAGAAATCTGCTGGCCACAGGTCCCCAATGGTCTCTGCACAGCACCATTTCCATGGATTTGTGAGCTTCACTGCAACAGGAGCACAGAGGACCACGGCAGGGGACTTGCCTTAAATCCCAAAGATCTCTTCTACACAACAGCTGGATCTCCTCATGCATGTGTGGCACAGCAGGACTTAGCCAGGGACATTGTGGCATGGGAAAGGTGAGTCTAGGGCACCCAAACTGGCCTGCTGTGGCTCTGTGTTTTCAGCTCTGCAGCACTGTAGCAAGAGGAGCCCATTGCTGAATTTCTGAGCATGCAGACACAGGCTTTTATAGGAACACCAAGCACTGTTGATACTATTATTAAAGACCAGTGGTATTACAATAAGAGTTCTGCCTCCTTGTATTCCCTGTTGATTTAACAGGTTGTGGTATTGTGATTTATTTACTCCAGTTGTGCAGGACAGCTCCTGTTACTGCCTTTGGCTCTGCTGCATCCTAGAGGTGGTGGCTGCAGCTTGTGCTGGGTGGGGTGATCCCCTCCTTGCCCCTACCAACATCACTCTTTGAAATTCCTTGAAATGCTATGGGACTTACAAATGGTGGTGTATGGGATCTTTTGGACTATGAAGAGGGTCAGCCTTGGAAAATCCATATCCAGTGGCAGAGGTTCTGCACACTGGGAAGTGCTCAGGCACATCCTGCTGTCCTTCAGTGATACTGGAGGGAGTGGTCCAGCCCCAAGGCTGCCTTCACACAAGGGCACAGAGCAGGACTGCATGGAGCTGAGCTTTCTGCAGATTCCAGGTCCCTTCAGGTCCTGCTTTGAGACCTCCAACAGCAGAGTATACTCTGTTGCTCTTAAGGAGGCCCTAGATCCTTTTATATTCCCTGCTTATGTCCTTTGACTTTCCAAAGGAGTCACAAAACCTGAGAGGATATTTTAGGTTTAGATTTGAGCCCTATGTATTTTATTTTGCATTAAGTTTCTCCCTCAGTTTCTTACCCTTATATTAGCAAATGCTGCTTTTAGGAAGAATAAAGCCTGGGAACTGTGAAGGAAACAAAATTAAATTAGTTTCTTTGCTGTATGTGATGCTAGTGCTGTATAAATGTACACAAACTGCAAGTCCCACTGTAAATAACACCTGGTGTTGTGCTTTAATGGAAAGTTTCATTTAGATGTTCTGTCAACTCTGTGTGTGAAATAGCCAATTCCAGTCCCTTGGTTCCTTTTCTTCATTTAAAACCTTCTTTTATTTTTTTATTTGATCTGCGTCTGGTCGTCACTGGAAATTGAAGCTGTTCTAATGGACTTTGTTTTTGTTCTCTTTGTCACATTAAAAGGCTGGAAGAAAAAGTATGGCTCTGTAGTGTTTGTGTTTAATGAACATTTTGAGCCTTTTCACAAGGGCTCTACTGGAAAACTTTGTACCCTGACTGTAAGGGCTTTCTTTGATGTTTGCTACTTGTTCATCCTCCTCCTTTCATAGGATCCCAACTCAATTTAGTCTGCCTTCTATCACAATCCTTTCACACAGTGGACTTCCAAACACAGGACATGAGAAAATCTTTACCCTGAGAAATTTTCTGGTAGGAAGAAGCACAAAATATCTTCAAATGCTATGCAAGACCAAAAAGCCAAACTCTACTTTGTAACAAGAACACATCCCCAAAGAGGCATTGCTTTTGAGCCTTGGCACATCATTTGACCACAGTATACTCCCTTCTCAGATGCATTTCTAGGGATGTGAGCTCTTTCTTTTTATTTGCAGCTCTTTGTATACATCTAACTGTCCAGGCCATGCTTTCAGAGCAATGATCCAGACAGCAGCAACTGTATAGGAAAATGGCACAAGCAGTGGAGGCTGGCTTCCAGACTATAGGGTTTATGCAAGAACTTCTTTATGTAGAACATAAAACGCAGTAATCCCACTTCTAGGCTTACTAAAGAGTTTTGATTTAGGTCAGCTCAGTCTTGTTAAGAAATTTAAGTGCTGAAGAGTCGTTGGGTAAATAATTGATTACACATCACATCCACTGCAACATGCCAAAGGTAATATTAAAATGAGAGATAAAGAGCCAGAGAGATTGGAAATGTAATAATGAAACCATGAAGGTATTTCCATCATCAGGGGATTAAACCAGCTCTTTCCCTCAGCTTGGGTTCAGCTGGGTCCTACAGGATCTGTCTGGGCTGGGGTTCCACGGGGTGAATCAGAGCCAGCAGCAGTCTGGGGTTGGTAAGGATTGGTCTCAGGTGGGAATAAATAAGGACTGGTCTCAGGTGGGAATTAGTAAGGACTGGTCTCAGGTGGGAATTAGTAAGGATTGGTCTCAGGTGGGAATTACTAAGGACTGGTCTCAGGTGGGAATAAATAAGGACTGGTCTCAGGTGGGAATTACTAAGGATTGGTCTCAGGTGGGAATAAATAAGGACTGGTCTCAGGTGG